>JAZBQP010000152.1:0-58616 GCA_038407015.1 Ceratocystis ficicola
GTCTTTAGAAACCCCAAAGACCCAGAGAAAAAAAGGGAACTCACAAGGAACAAGAGAGAAATGGCGCAATAAAAATGCAGCTTTCTTGCGATTTACGCTGAGTGCAGGCCTATCCTTAGGTATATCCGTCGTATACGATACCGATATGGAGATAGGTTTAAACCCAATAGTAGTTAAGCTCAGTGAAGGCTGGCTTGATGAATGGCTGAGAAGCTCTAGAGTAATATGAAATAGAGGGTAGTGACGAGATGGTAGAAAAAGTGTTGGCCGAGATTATGTGGATGTCTGAGTGAAGATTGTTGTGTTGTGTCTTGTAAACCGCGGCGGGGAAGGCAGCTAGGAAATGAAGCCAACTGACCACAGCAAATATTGGAGCTTTAGGCTTTTCGGGTGCTTGGGGAGTAACTTGATGGACGAAGAAGAGTTGTGAATGAAGAAAAAAGGAAAATGGCAGGAGATGGAGGACGAGAAAGGGTCTGATATAAAGATGGGGAGAGACACAGAAGTAAGCTAAAACCAGGAGCCGATAAATGGGATGATCAGATGAACAAGCAAGAGCCGAGGATAGTAGACATGATCAGCATAGCCGTATAGTATACAATAGAAAGAAAATGTTGTAGGCTATGTAAAACCTCAAGAGCGGATGCCAAGAAACGAGAATTGTGAAAGAACTAGGAGAAAAGAGAAGAGACGTAAAGCAAGGTAGAGTAAAACGGGGGCTTGTGACAAGGAGATCGACAAGAAACGGCGGAGTCAAAAATAACAGGGCCGTTGAGAATATGGACGAGAAGGTAGACGCGGGAACAGGTAACCAGGTGGAACGAGGAGGTGAAAAGGATTAAGCAACAAAAGCGGCCAGGACGAAGAAGCCTGTTAAACGAGAAAAGGAGCACGGAGAATGGTTTGAGAATGTTGAACATGAATCTTGGTGTGCGAGTAGAAAGGGTGATGAGACTGAGAGACAATATAATACGGCTTGAGAGAGCCTAGAATAGCTTAGGAGACGAGTGCGGGCGAAGATGGAAGCATATGTGGAAGGCTCCAAGCCTGGGTCTACAAGAAAGAATTTGCTTGACTTCCTTGTTTCGTTCTTTGCAAATCGTTGCCCTGGGTAGCTGACACTGCCAGGCTAGGCGTTGGAGCTTAAAAGTCCCAAGGAAGGAGCGAGATGTTGCGTTTTGCTGTTGTCTAATTGACTAGGAAAGAACGGAGACAGGAGTTGTTGGGGAAGACTATGGCACCCTCAAATAGCGACCACATTCAAAGTCCCAAGGACACAAAAGGGAAAGCCAATAAAGTTGGATGGACACAAAAGAATCGAAGGAGTGAAAAGCAAGACAGGCAAGAGGGCAAATAAGAGTAGTATGGTAGGAGCAACCTCAAACAAGAAACTCCATAGCTTGATCCAATAGAGAGCCAGAGACGGGACGGCATAATTGGCAGTTGCAAGTTATGGTTGCACTTTCCGTTGAAGCTTGGAAGGCACTCCCTCCTCTTCTCTTCCATTCCCCGGCCTTCTTTTCCCTCATCTTTTTTACTTGAGACTCCATTGGAGCTATTGGGGGTCATTTGCCTAAATGAGTAGGTGGAAGTTCTGATTGGTCCAGACCCTGGGATCTTTCGTGTTAGAGGAAGAGGAAGAGTAGGATGGAACGACAAAGAAGTGACAAGGGATGCTGATGTGTGAAAGATGGTACGTAGAGGCACAAATAACAAAGACCGAAATAGGAAACTGAAGGGGGCGTTAAATCAACAAGATCAGGGAGGCAGGATCTTGATGGCTAATCTTCCCCCCCTCTCCGCCCCCCCCCCAAAAAAAAGCATATAACAACTACCAAGTAGAACTGTACCGACTTAGCTCGATAATGCATCCGAGAAGAAGCCTTGCAAACAAAGAAAGTGCGTATTGTTGGGGGGGGCAAAAATATGGACATCGGAAGTTGCTCAAGGGCACTTGCGCTGTATTATGTGATGTACATGTACATCGGGGCAAGTTGTTGAATCCCAAGCTGGGCGTAACTTCCTTAAAAAAAAAGAGGAAAGTTGAGAACACAGGAGCAAAGCCAAAGACAAGTATACGATATCGATTGTTGCAAGTTTTTCAAGGCGAAGCAAGGCCTGATGAGCAAGGGATCTGATATGACATAGTCGGCATGGATGGCTTGCTTTTGATAGCCCTGCTTGTTAACTTCAATGAATGGCTCCGCCTGCCTTGCCTAGATGATCTGGGGTCTATCGCCAGGGCAAATGAGAGAAAAAAGCAGGAGAGAGGAGAGAGGAGAGAAGGAGGATACAAGAGCTGCTTACTGCCAGTCAGCGAGTAGCAAGGGATGAGGGATAGGCTAAAGACAGAACGGGGCATGCTGTGCTTGCATACGGCGTAGGCTTAGAATGGTTACTTTTTTCTAGTTTAGCCAAGTCCAGCCAAAACCCAAAAGGATATCAATTGCTGTACATGAAAAGATGGGGCCCATATTCAAGTGACAACCACAACATGTACGCAGGTACATGTTGTGGTCAAACATAAGCTAAGCTCTCGGCTTGGCTATGATAATGGCCACTTATGAGGCCTGACTTGGCTTATTTTAAGCTGTAACATGGAGCACGGTTAACCTAGAGGTAGGTTCTACATGTAGAAAGACGTCCAAAGGCAAGCGTCGACACGTGCCAAAATCTTGAAGCGCTCGACTAGGAGCTTGGGAGAAGCATGCCAGTTAGGTTAATCTATTCATAGGGGGCTTTGGGTAAGGGGGTCAGAAATATTTACTTGGACTCGTAGCAAGTAAGCAAATTTTATACTTGTCTGACGCTAAGCTTGGTCTCCTACAAAGCCTCCATCACATTGCCGCTCCTGGGTTATTGGAGGGGGAACTTCCAACACTAAATCTGGGCTCTAGATCGTCTTGTTATCGGAGAATTCTTTTTTCAAGGAAAAAGAAGAGGTGAAAAAAAGAGAAAAGAAGGTCTGAACCTTGGACTTGGCCAAGGCTTGGCTTCTAACGTCGCTCACTCCTGCTGGGCTTTTCCTTTTTTATTAACGCCAAAGATGAGCCTACCAAGCCATCACAATGTAGCATGCATGGCCCATTCTTTTTTATTTCTCATGTCTGTCTTAGGTTTAGAAGCTGTGCTTACAGAGCTTTGCTCAGGGGCCTCTCCCGGCTTTCAACGGTGGCTATCATGGCTCCAGGACCACTGTCCGCCGTTTTGCTATTTGGGCGGATCTGGTTGATTGGACGGATGTCTGATTATTTCTGGGCTCTTTGAAAAAGGAACAGGCCAACAAAAAAGAAGTCTGGGGAGGGTTCAAGATCGCTAGAAATAAGCATTGTTATAGCTCTGAAGATCATACGCTTGCGAAAGTCTAAAGGGGCGAACTTGTAATAGGGAATAGGGCTAACAGGATGTGTGCCACAAAACAATACCATAAACACAAGTAGTACAAAATCCACTGTATGTAGGTAAGCGAGCCGAGTTTAACTAGAAAAAGGTACAGCATGCTAGTTACCAGCAAAGTCTGAGCTTTGGGCTGTGGGGAGGAAAGGAAATGAAATTCTCTACAGCGGGATCACGTCTACAGTCATTGGCTGATGCGATGATGCTTGTGTATTTGGGTGTGCATTAGTGGATTGTCGCCCTTGCCATACTAACCAAGTAATAATACCAGAAAACTCTTCAACACTGTCAAGTTGACACCACATCACCACACCACTACGAACATCGCGCGCACAAAACGAAAACGCAAGGGGTCGTAAAAAGACGCAACCTATAACTTCCGCTAACAAGTGAGGGAAAACGCGCTCCTAGCTGCTTAGCTACTTGCTAAGCTTAGCTGCTAGCTCAACCACCCTCTGCTCGTTTGTTTTAGAGCAAAGGGGCCGAAGTGTTTCATACTATTTATTCCTTAGAACTTGAATCTAGACTTGCTCTCAGCATAGGATGGATGGCCTTGTCTTGTCGGAGTTATTATAATGGCAAGCATTACCATGCAGCTGGCAAGATAACCCTTTCGACAGATAACCCTAGATAATTACATGCAACGTTTGCTCATAAAATATCTCGTCACATAACTTGTAACTAATCGCACTTGCTGCAGACAAAAGCACCTGCGAATGCATTCCTTTCTGTGAAGACAGATTCGTAAACCTGTCTACCTGAGCGGCAAAAGATGGTGAGGAGAATACTCAACATAGACGTGGTAATATAAACATAAGACTAGCTATAATAGTGAAGATCCAGCTTACAGGTGGGTATTGGCATGGGTGTGAGCGGTCAAGGAGGGCCTTGACATTAAACTGTACATATATCACATCACGAGGTTATCCTAAGGCTTGCACATGAGATTAATAAATCCTTCCTCACCTTGAGCCTCACTCGGTGGTGAAGAATAAACGATGCCCAACTCTCATTTACTCACTATGCCCAACATTGCTTGCTGGCAAGCTGGTTCTTTTGTGTCTTTTCTTCTATGATTCTTTTTGTCTTTCACACGCTAATCTGGTTTCTCTTGTCTCTTTGCTTCGCCCTATCATGCTCTAACACATCATAGTGTGCTTGCTTCTGTTTTATCCCCCCCCTCTCCCAAGCCAACGGGGAACCTCGCGCCTTGTATTCATAGGGCAGCTAAGAATCCATTAAAAAAGGCTCTTTACTTCCAGGCCTAAAAGAGTAAAGAATTCTGTCTGATTTTGTTATTCTGCTTCGGCCCCCCGGACACTGTGTTCCGTTTTCTGTTGTGGGCACGTACATATGTATGTTAGTTGTGTGCCTACGGCAGTGCACCAAGCTGCAGAGATGGCTTACGTATTTCACAGCAAGCCAAGAAATCCCACATTGGAATAAATGTAGAGAAGATCATTTGAATCCGGGCTACTTTTGGTGTGGCACTTTTTTTCTTTTTTTTTGGTGGGGGGGAGTGGGGGAAAGAAAGCCTTAGCTTCTTGTCTCGAGGTTGACGTTGAGGTTAGAAAACAAGACATTGACATAGACAAAGAAAAAGAAAAAGAAAGATGAATTTATAAATGAAGCCATGACCAGAGGAATATAATGATGGGGCACTGAGACTTGCTAGGGATTCCGATCCCTCCTAAACCAGGGCTAAAAAGAACAGACTACAGTGAAAAGAAAAAAAAAAAGGAAAAAGGAAAATTTCGATAAATTGACACGATTGTTATTAATGTTGATTAACAAGCAGAGCAGCCAAGAAGCCGACTTATCAAGAGCCTCGAAACACATCGAGTTCGTCGTTTAATATTTTGTCTCATAACCAACATCTGAGACCAACCGAGAAAATCCAGCTTCATTGAATTTGGTCGCACAGGAAATCCTCCGAGCAGAAAATTGGGTATTGGTAACCCTAATTCGTTACCCTAGAACACCGGGATGACCTGTCCGGATTTTGACATTTATGATGCAGTAATTTAGTCAACTGCTATTTATCTTGAGCTCTGTAGAGTACTTGCCTTGAGATAGTCCAGCCCCACCTCATGTTTACCCCTCATATCTGAATCGAAAGTTTTGCTGGTGATTCTACTACAATCTATCCCGTAACCATGATGAATTCTTAGTCTAACGTTAGACACCACTGTTGTTTCGGATATGCCAGACGACAGTGAATCTTTTGGCACAAGGCCTGCACGAATCCAAGACTGGCTCACAGCTATTGACTCACCGCAACCCCAGAAAGTTCTAGACTCCAGCCGGGCTCGACCTCACCGTCTACAAACGAATAGAACTCTAGACAACTACGAGCACGGCAATTTGCCCAAGCATTGTCAGAACCAATATGACATCGACGACAATAACCATTCTGCCTCCAGGAAGGTTTCACAGTGGTTAATTTCTTCCCAGGAAATCGTTCATAGCGAGGCGCGTAACCTTAGGAAAGATAGCCATAGAAGGATTAAAAGTGATTTACGATCTCATGATATACATGGCACCCAGCCTGCTAAGATAGGGCTACGCAGACTTTCCGACATAGAGAGCTTTGAGAGGCGAGACCGACATAAGACGCGTCGTGATCGTTACGATGCTAAAAAGGCAGTAACTAGAGAGGCCAAAAAGAGAGCCATGGATCAAGGAAAAAGTACCGGCCCCTCACAGGCGGAAGCGCAGCCCAAGGCCTCTTCGCAACCGAAACTCCGCTCGCACAAAGATATCATGGATCGTTTTGACTCGGAAGCTATATCATCATCTAATAGGCTGACGGTACGTATTAAAAGTAGGCACACTTGAACCTCGATATTGATGCTAAACTGGGTTCACAACAGGTTCAGCCGTCTCCTATCCCCGGACTGTTTTTAAATTCCAGGGCAGCATCATCAATGGGATTTGGTTAGTGCAACAATGCCGCTCATGTTTTAGTACTCAGTGCCAATAGCTAATCATCACAAAGTCCCAGATTTAGCCTACAACCCCATGGCGCACTTTTCAAGGGCTACTCGACGCTTTGATGCGGATACACTCCATACCAGGCTTGCAAAATGTGCGCGTGAAGGCGACGAAAGTAGCCAGTCTCCCATCAACAAAGAAGAATTGGAAAATGGGTTGCACAGAGATGCGAAACTTGGGCGATGTCACGTAGACGTTGAAGATGCTGTTGAACAGTCTGCATGCTCTTCATGCCGAGAATCCAAATCTCAATCTCAAACCTCGATCGAGCTTCAGCAAAACAAAACGGAAGTATCCCTTATCCAGTACCAACCATGCCCAGAAACCAGCCATACAAGAGACACACCGCAAGTCGAGGGAAGAAAGCAACGAGCTGATGATGATGTGGCTAAGCGGATAGATGCATGTGTCTCGCCGGCAGGCCCAACGCTAGGAAGTAAATCATCTGAGGCCCTAAGGTCCGATTTAGTTGCTACCCAGCGGTGGGTTCGTGAGGGCCTGGAAGATGTTGACACTGGAAGGTCATGTGACGCTGGTAGCTCCGTCTATAGCCATGGTCAGGGTGTGGTCGATTTGGAATTTCGTCAGAGAGCTTCCCTTAGTACGACCACAGCGCGGGTGCCAGCAGACCGCCAACCTGATAAAAGTGTATCTTCTATTCCTGAAACCATGCAGGTGGGATCCGCCGGGATGAAATCCCCCAACGTGTCACAGCCGAACCTTCAGGATGGATTGAATGTAGGCCTGGATGCGGCAGATGATGTTGAAAACTTGCAAGGCCTATCCAAGCCGGAGCTGGCTATGTGTGGGCGGACTGTCACTCCTTTGGTACAGTACAAAGATATTGGTTGCCAAACTGAAGATGGGCTGTTTAGTCATACCAAGACAAGACAAGAGACAATGCAAGAAGGACTGCCATCCAAAAGCCAGCTTATTGGCCATTTGCCAGTCTCAGAAATCGGGCGTCAAGACCGAGTTCAGCAAGTCCAATACCAGCCCGAAGTTGCTGCTGACGACCTGCTGTGCAACCGGCCTCAACTTTTTGACTTACATCCATCCTTTGCAGCAAGGCATCATCAGCATACAGGCTGCACAAAGCACACCACGTCTGGCTCGCTCCCAAATGACGGCAGTGCTACATGTTCAGAAGGCAATAATGATGTTCCTATGGAAGGTTGTACATGGGGGTTGGGCAATGTTTCTAATAGCCTGCATCAATCGTCACACCATTCAGCCATCCATTTAAGAAAATTCCCTGTTTTGGAAGAAGGTTCTCGGCCGCAGGCATGTCAGCAGCTCAAACTCCATAATCATGCGGGAGATTCTAAGGATTGGCCTTCTTTCTTCCCAGATAGAGCTTTAAGTGGGGACAACATGCCTATTACTGAGACTGACAGTGTCATTGAGGGGAGCTGGCCTGCTGCTGTTGTGGAAACATCATTCTTGCCACACGATTCTAGAGCGAGCTGCAGCTGGGCAATGTTGGAAAGTTTTGACCCTCAATCCCATGGTTATCCTTTGAAACAGGTGCATCAGAACCATGAAATCTTACAACCTCAGGCCAAGAGATTGAAGGTAGAAATAGAGTCCAAAGATGTAGGGCAGCTTGTGCCTAGAAATGAAAGAGGCCAAATTTACGAGGTCGTTGATGAGGCGCATGAAGAAATGACTAGATTCTGGAGGCCTAACCGCTGGTAGCGCCTGTTAGCTTTAGGGGAGGAATGATATACCTATTCTGGGGATTGATCTTTCCATGAATTCATGATAGAAGCAACGTCGAGTTCACATTTGACGCCCCTCTCAAGAACTGAACGAGCCTTGCTAACTACGGGGGCATCAATCATTTTGCCATCCAAGGTCCATGCACCGCGTCCTTGAGCTTCTGCCTTCTCATTTGCAATGGAAATCCTGGCAGCCCATGTGAGATCAGCCTGGGATGGAGCAAAAAGTTGTTGAACTGGCCCAACTTGCGTCGGATGTATACATTGCTTCCCATTGAAACCCATGTTGCGTCCATTAATACACTCTTCTTCGAGCCTATCCAGGCCCTCTTCTCCGCGAAATGAAGTGCAAACAAGATCAATTGCACTGGGGAGATTGAAGGCTCTAGCAGCTGTGACGATGGCTGACCTGGCGTACAGGAATTCAGCCAACGAAGGTGTGCGGGTGATGGATAAATCAAGAGCAAAGTCTTCAGCGGCAAAAACCAAGCCACTCAGAAATGGAGAAGCAGAGCATATTTCAGATAGATTCATGATGGCGCGCGCCGATTCAATCAGCGCAATAATGTTAATAGGATTTGGTGAGTTCTGAGTGTGCCTCTCTGGCGCAATATGGCGCAAAACATCTGTCACAAAGCTTAGGTCGGCAGCAGAGTTAACCTTAGGAATAAGAACGGCGTCTAGACTAGGTGATGAGGCAAGAGATGTGAGGTCTGCAAGTGCGAAGGGCGTTGAAACAGCGTTGATTCGCACGCAAAGCTCGGTATTTGTTTTCCATGCGGCGGGTCGGCCGGCAACAGGGTGAAGAGACGCGAGATGAGTAGTGAGAAGGGAGCGGGCATCAAATTTCTTGTGAAGGGCAACAGAGTCTTCAAGATCATAGGTGATGTTGTCTGATTTTATGTGGAGAGATTTGGCCAGCATCTTCTCGCTTGAAGCGGGGACTAACCCAAAAGAAGAAATTAGAAATGAAAAAAACATTACATTGTAGAGGGGGCTGAGGAACATACCATAGAGAAGGGAGCGGCGGATGATGTTGGCCGACTGGGCGGCCATTGTGGGGGACAGGAGGAAAGGAAACGGCAAAAAAGAAAACTGCTGGTATCACGTCTAGCAGGAGAGACTGGGCTTGAAGTGAGGTGAAGTGTGGGGCAGTTCGCTTGCCGTTGGAGCAATGGATGGTGAAGCTGTCAGCAGGTGCCAGCATAGCCATGACAGCTGTCAAGCGAACACGACCATCGTTACGGGTTATGTCCAAGGGTTTTTGCATTCTCCCACAAGACATGATATCCTTTGTTTGTGTCAAGATTCACTTGGTCTTTCTATCCAGCTGCCTTTTTTTCGATTGATTTACCGCAAAGGCCCGCCTACAATTTCATACTTTTTTGGGCGCTACTACTGAGCTGCTGGTATTTTCATTTCTGCAATCGACGAAGCAAGTGATAGCTTGCTCTAGACTGGATAGGAAAGCTTGGGACAGAGGAGCTTAGTTGCTGAGCTGAGCTAGGCTGAAGCAAGGCAAAAAGAGATAGCAACGGATAAGCTTGATAATCAATGTCGAAATCCCCTGCAATATTGACGAGTTAACGAACCACGAGCTACGAACCGCGAGCCCTAATTACACACGACGAGAAGCCGTCCCTGGCCGGACATCTGCTACGCATTCACACATACACGTACAAAAACCTATTTTGAGATACTCAGTATTGGCACTTTTTGTACAATGGAGACACCGCCAGCTGCAGGCTCACTGAGCTGGAGACTCAGCTCGCACCCAGTAACATTGCTGACCTTCTTAGGCTTCCGGTCAGGTAGGTTCTTGACATTAAGTGTGCTACGAGACGCACGATAGCTGGCTCCTTGGAAAATAGAGGCTGACTTTGGTATATCTGTAGCAAGTTTTCTAGTGTATCTTCTTGGACTACTGTTTACACAAAGCATGTAGGCTATAACCCTCTTCTCTACCTCCCGCTGGAACCAGGCAGTCTGAACTAATCTGCATTTTTCTCCACCTAGGATCATGATATTCATCATTACCATACTTTTACTGGCTGCCGATTTTTACTATGCGAAGAACATTGCCGGTCGACGCCTGGTTGGCCTGCGTTGGTGGAACGAGGTAGATCCCGCCACAGGCGACTCCAAGTGGGTGTTTGAGAGCAGCGAGCCTGGTTCCAAGGTCATCAACGCCACTGATAGCCGGTTCTTCTGGCTGGCGCTCTATGCACAGCCGATTGTCTGGGTGGTCATGGCAATCCTAGCAATTCTCAAGTTCGAGTTTCTCTGGTTGCCTCTTGTGGGTGAGTGTTTCTACCATTATCGTCATTCTTGTTTTTTGTTGCTATTGTTAACATGTTTATTTCCTCCCATGACCGTAGTAATCGCCCTTGTTCTTACTATAATGAACACGCTCGCATTCTCGCGCTGCGACAAGTTTAGCCAGGCTTCAAATCTGGCTGGTAGTGCTTTCTCGGGTGGTAACCTTGCAGGGGCCCTAGCAAGTAACATGATTGGCCGCTTCTTCACGAGAGGCTGATGTTCTTCTGGAGTTGAGGGAGAAGGGGGGTCTAATTCTAGAAAGGACTAAAGGAATAAGGTCGTCTTTTTGTGAGTTGTGCTTGAGACTGTTTGTGTTGCTGCGAACCCATGATGCGCTCGGTAAAACATAGGCTAGCATTTTATTAGGAAATAATAGCCTTTTATAAAGAAAGCTCTGCATGATGAGAGCATAAGTGCGATTCAAAGAGGGGATTGTAAAATTTGTATGAAATGCGCCTAGAACTGCAGACTGAAGTTGAGCAGAGGATCTAGACGAGCGAACAGCTGTGTAAACTCCCTTTTAGGGTAATTGGGGAATGTCCCTTGGATTAGGTCTATTTACTCTCTTAGCCTATGCGCTTCTTCTGCTTCTCCTGTCAACTTTCCTACTTCTGGTTCTCTTTCTGGTTCGTGTCCTCTTGGCTGCTTTCCTTCTCTTTCTTGTGACTCCCCTGCTTCTGGTTCTCTCACTTCTGACACTCTCTGGCTCCTCTCCTCCTGCCCAACCTGCTGCTGGTCGTCCTTCTTGCTCTTGTGCTTCTGGCTTTCTTGTTGCTTCTTGTCTGGTCTTTGGCTCTCTTGCAGTTGGTCCGCCTGATTCAATTCTCTGTTGAATAATTTGAATTCGTCTAAAGTGCAATCCCCCAGCTCTAGTTGTCGGATCCCCGCATTCAGAATGACATCCTTTACCAATATGCGGGCTGCAAACTCCTTAGCAGTCAATTTTTTGACAGGGTCGTTGGAGTATGATCGATCTAACTGGACAGAGATCCCGTCGGACGATTGTGTTTGCTTCTCTTGAGCTGGCAAAGTTGGCAGACGTCTGTGGAAGTGAAAGTGTGCTTGCATTTGAAATTGAGATAAAGTAGTGATAACTCCAGTACTGGGAGTAGTAGAGTTTGATGTTTGATTGGGAGTTAACACAAAGGTGAAGCCAGCGGTTAGTGGTCCAATGATGATATCAAAGGACCGCAACTGTGACAATTTGCTAGGGAGCTGACTTGGTTTTCTTTCATGATCTTCTATACGTTTCAGAGCCTGGTGCCCATGCCGGCTGTTTGAGGGCGACCCAGGTCTTTCGTTAAGGATGGACGGCTTAGTCTTGAGTGAAGATAGGGTGTGGTTAGGCAGCGGATTATGAAAGGGTAAAGTAGTGGATGTATGGAGATTGAAAGGCGGAGTGGCAGACGAGGGGCCGGGAAGATTGTTCCGACTAGAATCTGGTAAATTGGCAGGTCTCGCACCAAGTCGTCCTGCAGGGGGGACAGTTGGCGCTGGAGAAGAGATGGGTCCAGCTGGAAGAGGGAACGGCAAAGCTGAAGTAGGCTTAGATGCAGCCGGAGGAGGTAAAGGTAGAGCTGAAGCAGGTTTAGATGCAGCTGGTGGGAAAGGCAGAGCTGGAGCAGGTTTAGATGCAGCCGGAGGAGGGAAGGCTGGAGTTGAAGCAGGCTTAGATGCAGCCGGAGGAGGGAAAGGCAGAGCTGGAGCAGGTTTAGATGCAGCTGGTGGGAAAGGCAGAGCTGGAGCAGGCTTAGATGCAGCTGGTGGGAAAGGCAGAGCTGGAGCAGGTTTAGATGCAGCCGGAGGAGGGAAGGCTGGAGTTGAAGCAGGCTTAGATGCAGCTGGAGGAGGGAAAGGCAGAGCTGGAGCAGGTTGAGATGCAGCCGGAGGAGGGAAGGCTGGAGTTGAGGCAGTCTTAGGTCTAGTCTGAGGAGGGAAAGGCAGAGCTGGAGCAGATTTAGATGCAGCTGGAGGAGGGAAGGCTGGAGTTGAGGCAGTCTTAGGTCTAGTCTGAGGAGGCAAAGGTAGAGTCGGAACTTTTGGTGAAAGACCAAGTCCCGCAGAACGGGGGGTTGCTTCTACTGGAGCGCTGGTTCCAGGCAGGGCAGCAGATGATACAGCAGGCTGACGACGCGTAAGTTTGTTTCTTGGAGGTAGAGAAGAAAGGCGAGCGCTAATAACACCACCGGAAGTTTGGGTGACAGGCCGACTAATATCGGAAGACGAAGGAGCAAGGCCAGTACCAGCGATGTGGTTGCTGAGTGGAGTTCTAAGGCTATTAGAGCCGGCGGCTATAACCGGGGCCTGTGTATTGTTTTCTGCCTGCAAGCCAATCACTCTCGAGGACTTCAATTTGAGCCTGCCCAGGAGGTTATTTTGGGAGGCGCCAAAGCTTCTTTTCCTCTGATGGCTCTGAATACCATCGCGGCCACGATACCAGAGAATGTACCAGGCACCAGCAACAAGCAACGCAATTCCAGCGAACGTCCCAGTGATGATGCCAACTTTGATCCCAGCAGGAGATTGATTTTGGCTCACATCAGGAGTATTAGCTGTCTCTGATAGAATTGCTGATATGGTGGCAGTGACAGATGGAAACGCAGATTTGAGCGTGGTTGCAGGTGTAGTCCCCAGAAACTCTGATACTGGCATGGTAGATAACCCAGATATAGAGGATACTGCTTTCTGGGTGGTTACTGATGCCATTGTGGGCGGGAGGATGGCAAATTAAACTCAAGCATAAAGGTAGGCCAATGGCAACACAAGCAGTAGTCGGCAATAATCGTGGATTCAAACAGCGCTGGGATAGGTATATTGCTGCCAGCAGCACAAGGCTCTTTCTCAACCCAGTCGCTGTGATTATCGTGAAGCCACCCCAAGTGGGATTAGTTACACTTTGAGCACGTTGAGAAAGCAGGCTAAAGCAGGAAATTCTCAAAATCAAAGAAGGCTCAACGCTTAAGTAGTCAAAACTATAATGAGGCTGGCGCTAGAGACAGCAAGTCGGTAGATTCTAAGGCCAGCAGCAGTCGGCACCGGTTTTATATTGGCAAGGTGCCTGGCCTCGGCTCAGGATTTCTTGGTCATTTCCATTCCCCAAGACATAGACCCGTAGATTTATAGAGATAACGCCAATCTGCGGCGGCCAGTGTCACCCGCCTATCAGACATCTACCAAGTACGGCTTCGCCATGGGCACGCTATCACGATGTCAATGTACTTACCAGACCATCCATAGGGTGTGCTGCCTGTAGTATAACAACAGGTCGATAGAAGGGAGTCGCCATTATCAAGTTTGCGTCTGAGCTCTCCGTAAGAAAATACGGTCATAGGTGGTCAAAGCTATAGCTCTTCATCGTGGACGAATGAAACAAAGATGACGGACTTTTCAGTGACCACACGACGCCTTGAAGGTTTGAGGAGCAACCCTAGAAATGCGGCCCGTGTGCGACACAGTGCAGAGCAGTGCGGACATGCACATGTGCACTGTAACCCGTAGTAGCAGAGACTATACTGTTGCTATCGGTACATTACGCTTCTAGCCAAGGTCAATCGAGCATCCACCAAGGTCGCAGCAATCGTGTCCCCGAAAAGATATCATTATGATACTATTTTGACAGCTTGGATCCAAATTTTTCCTAACATGATTTCGCTGTTCTTCCCCTTCACATGCCATTCTCCTGTCAGCAGCGTTGTAGCCTTCTATTAGTTGCTCGCGCTCGCTATTGTAGCTCAATCTAAATGGTCGCTACATCATGCCTTCATACCTTTCACGGAAAATACAAGGCATGGAAAGGGAAAAACTGAAAATTCCTTTCTAAGCTCCGTCACAAGCCGCTGATCTCTCCAAGTTCTACGCATTAAATCCGGACGATTCGGACGCTTCATCAAGACGAGGAGGAAGGAGGGAACTGCCAGGATTGTTGGAAGCCTAGGGAATAGGGTTAATAATGTTAATAATGTGATATTAGGGTCGTCTAGAATCTCCCCCTAAGAATAGTCCATGAAACCCTTTGCCCCACGCCTTCATGAAGCCACTGAAAGTCACTAAAAGGGATCGTGAAGACTGATACAAGGGAGAGTACTCGATTCATTTCTCCCTTTGTCTTCTTGTTCATTTCTTCGTGGCAGTTTGCTCCCTTGCCCCACAAAACCTGGTTCGATAAGGTGCGAAATAGCCATCTGACCTGTTGCCTGCTTGTCCTGGTTTCTTGATCCTGTGATAGTTGTTCTTTAGACAGAACCGTTGTCGCTTCTATTACTGTGGGACCGTGACGCTGTCTTTTGGCTTCTGCCGAGAAAATCTGCAGCTTGTGCGAGCGCAGATTGGCTCCTTTTGCCCTCTTTTGTTGTATTTCTTCGCTTCAACCTTCTATATCTCTACCTATATACCGACCGACCACTATACCCACCCATTTTTCGACTCGCCACCACCTTCCGGAGCCTCACTGACATCATCAATCATGGCTGTTGCTGGCCCGCCCGATGCCTTGGCTGATGATATGAAGCCTTTGACCATCACCGCTGATGACGAACTCGACGAATTCGGTTTACCCATCCGTAAAATTAAGAAGAAAAAGAAGAGACCTGCCCCGCCTTCTCCACGCCCCCCTGCCGCACAGTCTGCTGCTCTCGCAGCCACTGCTGTCGTCGAATCTCCTAGACCGGCCAGAACACCACAGGATATACCAGCGGCTACAGATACCCAATTAAACGCGAAAAAAGAGACCGAATCAGCTATAGAGAAGAGTGTGACCCCTAATGCAGCCTTTAAAGAAGCTGAGAGCAGGCTCTCCCTTGGTGAGCAGCTAGACGATGCGCCATCACAGCTCACGGCCGATATTTCATCGAAGACTTCGCCCGAATCCCCTATATCCACATTCACATCCATGGGTCCTGCCACAACAGCTTTGAACCAACCGCCAGCCAAAGCACATTCGCCACAGTTACCAGTAGACGATAGCCTGCCAAAAATGCCGGATCCCATGTCCGAGCCCAAAGATAGCAAGACGCCCAAATTGGATACCAAGTGCGAATCTGATGCTGAATCTAAATCCGCTTCTGACACAAAAATAACCCCCAAGTCTAATGACCCTGCTGGCCACTCGCGGAACCTTAGCACACTAAGCAAACACAGCTATAGTTCTCAAACTGTTGGCATCACCAGTCCTTCTGCTGGTATATCACAATACTCACACCAAGCTTTACTCTCAACCCCCAAGAATGAGCAGGAGGAAGCTGAAGATGACAGTGCATGGCAGGATATGCCGGCCTATGCTTCCTACGACATGTACGATGACGATGACCGACTAGTTGCTCGCGAGCACGATGTAACAGCCGATGAGACTTATGGATATGCTGGCCTTGGAGGCGCCGGTAAGGGTTACACACGTGTTGATATGGATGACGATGCTGAATCGGCTACTAGTATGGATGAAAATACAAAGTACCTGTTCCGAGATGTCAAAAGCACAGCAGCCACAGCTGAAGACGACGATGAGCAACGTGACGCCGTGTCACAGATGCAGGCTACCAAAGATCTACTCACCGAGGGCCAACGTGTGGCCTATGTCGGCATGGTCCGCCTAGAAATCTTTCGCATGGTGACCGAGGCGGAAGCTTGTATACGTACATGTAGTGGCTGGAGAGCCAAGCGTGCTGTTAACATGGCCGTTGAGCATAACAGGATGTGGGCGCAAAAAATGATGATTCGCTTGTACGCACACATGGAAATCAATCCTGCAGAGCAAATCATGATAGAGCAATTGGCTGAGCATGGTGTAGTCCCGGCCGATCTTGTGCCTGCTTTGATGACCAATTCTCGCGTCAAAAACCCCATGGCAGAAGAATTGTCTACCTCCAGCGCCCCATCAACCCCAAGAAGCAAAAACCCCCGTTTCAGCGATGCATCGGCAGCTTCCGATGCAGAGGCTCCAGCTGGGATTCCGCCACCGTATGAGAAGCACGCCGGAGAGGAGATGCCTCATGTTCAGACACCATCCCAGCTGCCCACTACGCAAAGTATTGACATTGATCTGCGATGGACCGTCCTGTGCGATTTATTTCTACTCTTGATTGCGGACTCGGTGTACGATGCTCGTTCGCGAACTCTTGTGGAGCGTGTTGGCAAGCATATGGAGGTGTCATGGCTTGATATCTGCCGCTTTGAGAAGCGTGTGACTGATGCCCTGGAGATGCAGCAGGCAGCCGAAAAGGAAAACTGGAATGAGGATGAGCACTTGGAGCAACGCCGCAAGTTGGCTCAAAATCGACGATATCTCATGATGGGCCTTGCCACGGTTGGCGGTGGTCTTGTTATCGGCCTTTCCGCTGGCCTGTTGGCACCTGTTATCGGGGCTGGCTTGGCTGCTGGTTTTACGACCATTGGCGTTGGTGGCACAAGTGGATTTTTAGCAGGGACGGGCGGAGCTGCCATTATCACTTCGTCAGCCGCAGCCTCTGGCAGTGTCATTGGTGGGAGAGCAGCCGGGCGTCGTACAGGCGCTGTCAAAACCTTTGAGTACCGCCCACTGCATAATAACAAGCGGGTTAATCTTGTCGTGACAGTCTCGGGCTGGATGACAGGCAAGGTAGATGATGTCAGACTGCCGTTCAGTACCGTTGACTCCGTTATGGGTGACATCTACTCCGTTCTATGGGAACCAGAGATGTTGAGGAGTATGGGTGACACTATCAACATCCTGGCAACAGAGGTAGGAGAACAATCTAACAGCGAGGAAGGCCCATCGACCAGCGTCTTAAGTGCTAACAAGTTATTTGGTTATAGGCTCTCACTCAAGGTCTTCAGCAGGTTTTGGGCAGCACTATTCTCATTAGTTTAATGGCTGCTCTGCAGCTTCCCGTCGTATTGACTAAGCTCGCTTATCTGATTGACAACCCATGGGCTGTTTCCTTGGATCGTGCCACTTCTGCTGGTCTAATTTTGGCCGACTCACTCATAGACCGCAGCTTGGGCACGCGTCCTGTGACTTTGGTGGGATACTCGCTAGGATCCCGTGTCATATTTTCGTGCTTACAGGAACTGGCGAGAAAGGGTGCTTATGGGCTTGTGCAAAATGTCTACCTATACGGCTCGCCTATTGTGGTCAAAAAAGACGAGTATCTGAATGTGCGGTCTGTAGTATCAGGCTACTTTCTCAATGGCTACAACCGCAATGATTGGATCCTGGGGTATCTTTTCCGTCTCACAAGCGGTGGGATCAGTCGTATTGCTGGGCTTGCTGAAATTACCGATATCTCCGGTATTGACAACTTTGACTGCACTGAATACGTCTCAGGCCACATGCAGTATCGCACAGCTATGCCACGGCTTCTACGGGAGAGTGGTTGGATTGTGGAGAGTGACGAGTTTAATGAAATCGAAGACCCCGACCCCGAAAACCACCAGGAACGCCAGCGAGAGCTGATTAACGAGATTGAAGAAGCTCGCAAAGAGCTTGAACGTGAGGGCAAACAAGAGCAAGCGGCTAAATCCGGCTTTAGCTTTTGGAAACGCAAGAAGCAGCTGGAGCGTGCGGAATGGGAGGTTTATGAAGACAAGACAAAAAAGAGTGCTGGTAGTGGTGGGCCTGAAGCGGGCACGAGCGGCACACCGCCTGACATAAACCGCAATAGTGGAGTACTATTTGACGTCGAGGCTATACGTGCTGAACTAGCCCAAGACCGCGATAATGCTAGCCAATCGGTTTCTGGTGATGTCAAGATCGTAGATATCCGCCCTCCGCCAGCTTCCATCCGCCGCGAATCTCTTGGATCTGGTGGGCTAGACGTACCTGTACCTGGCCTTCACGCTGCCCAGACGTTGTCGCCCTCAGCCAGCGCCACTGGCTTTCCGTCGCCAATTCCATCGCCCTCTTTATCCGCCCCGTACGAGAACAATCCAGTCTATGTCTCGCCGTCGCTCAAAAAGGATCCATATGGATTCGAACCATATCATACAGATGAAATCGAAATGACCTTTGATACGTCATTTACTGAGTCTGCGCCAGCACCGCCGCCGCCGGAAAAGGATGCTGGGTACGAAGCCCGTCGATCGCCCGGACTAGCGGTCCCCTCTACAGCTACTGATAGCAGTAGGGTAGCATCAGGCTTTGCATCTCCTGTATCTACAGAAATACCGAGTGGGACGGAATCTGGTTTTACGGGGTCAGCCATGGCGGTGAATACGGCTGCGGCTACCACGGCTCCGGCTCCTGTTATCGCTCTAGCAGATCCGTGGGCCGATTATGACGATGATGACGATGCGGACTTTGGAAAAGAGCAAGAGATTTCGCTAACCTTTGCGTAGAAGTCGGAGCGAGGGCCAAGGAAGTCAGTGCGAATTTGCGTGGCTATAAGTAAGTACATGCATGAAATGTGCTAATATTGAGGCTGAGAAAGTTGATAATGACCGAGTTATGAACCGGATACATGAGATTTGTTTCTTTTTTTTTTTACTTTTCCGGAGTATCGTGTATTTTCTGGGCTGATTTTTTTCTTTTTGTTTGGTCTTATCACACCTCTACATTTCCATCTAGGAGTCGTTTGTCTTCGTGTTTTATTGTTTCTTCTCATTTTCTTTTCCATGGGTGCTTTTCTTCCCTTTCTTCTTGTGTATAACATTTAACCCATCTTTAATCAGGCGTTCTCTCTCTTATTCACATGCCCATATTGCACAGTCTTCACAGTATCAACATGGACAGAGACGTCTTTCATATCGTCATGTAGTATATTTATCCATTATTTTAGCTTCTTCGTAGGCTCTCTTCCATCTTGTTGGAAAAAAAAAAGGGAAAAAAGATTCATCCTACTACGCCATTGACGCCCATCGTCTCGATGCGGTTCACCAACTTCTTCACGCTTGTCCATTCTTCGGCACGCAGCTCTTCTTTGCCTCCCAACCCATTGCCAACCTCAAAAACGGTGACCGTGCCATCGATACCGCCAGTTGCCACCCGCTTGCCGTCTGTCTTCTCCCATGCCAGTTTGTTCAAGCTCTTGCTCAGCATTGACCGGCCATCCTTGCGCGAACTAGGCGAAATGCGCGCTACTGGTTCCTCAGTCTCGACGGTAATATCCCACAGCTCGAGCCAACCAGCTCCATCGACAAGCCCAAATACGCCGGGCTTAAGCGGCGACCATCGTGCATCATAGACCACGTCCTCACGTACAAAATCAACTAGTGGTGTCATGTGACCATCAGCAGCAGCGGCAGACGTGCTAGTGGCTGCCGGTGCTCGCACACGCCACAGCTTGACGCTCCAGTCCAGTGAAGATGAGAGCACCAAATCACCAAGATCAACAGGGCCGCGTGCCGGGTGGAAGTCAACTGACATAACGGGCGCATGGTGTCCACGATAGCTTACACCCGCCTCGATTCCAGCCTTGGCACCGGCGCGATCATAGCGGTGACAGGGGTAAATAGCGCTCTCTTCAGTACCGACGAGGAAAAAGGTCGGGTCGGCCTGCGGAAAGGCCAAACATGCAGGTGCGACTTCATCGAGCTTGGCGGGCGATGGGAGTTTGAGTTCAAGGAGCTCCTGTGGTTGGGCGAAGACATCCATACTCCAGGCGCATACAACGCCGTCGGTAGAGCAAGAAATGATGTTGTTGGCGTTTTGGGTACCAACAATGTCGACTGAGTACACGGGATGAGTGTGGCCATGGCCCGTAAGTGGCGTCTTTTGCACGGGAGCTGCCTTGGCTCGTGTGTCCCATAGCAAAACCTGGCCGCTGTATGAACCTCCGACAATGAGATTAGGATGGAAGGGGGAAAACTTGGCCGTGAGCACATCAGACTGCGCGTGAAAGACAAACTCAGGTCGGTCATGTAGGTGCATGTTCCAAACTTGGACCAAGCCATCGGGGTCGTTAGGTGCAGTAGGATTCTTGGTATACGATGCGAGAAACAGCTCAGGAAACTTGGGCGACCAGTCAAGACCACTAACCATGCGTTTCTTACTCCAGCGCTCGTCATAGAACTGGGCAATCTCTTTGATCTTATGCCGGCCTTTTCCGCCAGTATTTCCGCTCCCATCGTCTTCCTCATCGATGTCTTGTCCTTGCAGCGCATAGTCCATCAGGATGTCGTACTCTTGGTCTAATGCCCGCTCGATGACCTTCGACGAGTGTTCTACAAAGTCCAGGAAATCCTCCGAGCCCATGACAGCCTCTAGCTCTTCGGCACTTAGCGCACGTGCAGGGAAATTCGTCGACGCTGGGCCATCTGCGGAGCTCATTTGGCCGTCGTCTAAAAGTTGTTGGGCAGCCTTGAGTTCCTGTTCAATTTCTCGGCGAATATTTTGACGGAGCTCCTCCTCGCGTTCTCTTTCACGCCGACTGAGTCGCTGCTTGCTAGGAGACATCATCATCGAGCTGTAGTCATCCACGTCTGAAAAAGCCATGGAATGACCACGGCTACGACCATTTGCTGGACCGGTACCTACACCGGTTGATATGGGGCCACTCCACTCTTCTGTTGTCTGTACAGCCTTGCTATACGTGACCACCTCTTTGGCTGTATCGTGGGCGTGTTGCGGTTCCATCTCATAGACAGTTGTCAGAGGTGCCGTAGTGAGCACTGGCACTGTTGTCGCGATGCTGGTGAGGGTCGCAAAGTCGGAGGCTTCGGTGCTCAAGTCACCAGCACTGAGGACGCTGTTAGGTCTGCTGCCCCTGAGAGTCAGGGACATGGGGGTAGAGCCGCCGGGGGCGGAGTGGGGGCCGGCACGACCATCACCCACTAGACTGTTGATGAGAGAGTCGATATCACGGCGGGAATCGGCACGGCTAGACCCAGAGGGCGATCCAAGCTAGCAGGAGAAGATGGTTAGTTGGAGAGGAGAGTCAAGGGGGGGATGTCATAGAAGCAAATAGAAGGGACAGAGAGATAGAGGCGACAAGGAATGTGTAGAGGGAAAGAGAAAGTGCGTACATCACTGGAACCAATGCTTTGGCGAGAAGAAGAGGCCTGGGTTGCCCGTAGCTCGCGCTGGCGCTTCAGCTCAGCCAGCTTGGCTTTTTTTTGCATAATCTCATCACGCCGTTGTTGCATGGTGACTGATGTGTGGTTTATCTAGAAAAAGGTGACGATATTGGAAAGGAGAGGCGGGGTTGCGTGTTTGCTCAATGCGAGAATGCAAGCGTCGATGCAGATTTGCTTAGTGCGAGTGTCGATTATATTATGAAAGCGGCTATATGCTGGCGAGACGACTGTTTGTGGCATTCCCCGGGAAAAGAGGTGCTGGTGGATGCTTCAAGACGTCAATCAAGTTGCTTTGGCAGATTAAAAGCTTCATCCAATAGAAGTGCTTCGGGGGTCCTGTGATGGGAAACTAGAAAAAGCAGCGCCTAATGTAATTGCATGGATATCTTGTTGCTTTTCAACCAAGTTAGCTCATTCAAAGCTGATTGTCAGGGCTGTGTTTCGGTTGTAGGTGCAAAATGCGTTTGTCGCCAATAGCAGAATTCTTGATTGATAGATCGGAGCAATGTTCACAGCTCTGGAAAGTTGTCGCAAGATGATGCTAAAGCCAAAGCCAGAATTTGTACCATGTGTTCGTCCATATCTAAGCTTGGCCTTGTTGACTTAGCCAGGGGTCACTACCCCCAAGGAGAACATAGCTCCAAGACTTATCCTTTCAAGTCAAGCCCTATCTAACGGACATGATTAGGGTTATGCCATCACGTGATACAACAAGAGCCGGGCCGTATGAACTCGAGCAACCTCATACTTTTGACCTGTACATCTGCTGTTCATAGTCTGTGCTATGGCCAGGCCGGCTTTCGTAGCCAAAAGTATATATACATACACAAAACTGCGATCTTTCCCGAATCCTGCTCTGAAGCCAATTTTTTCCTTTCGCTCCAGCGTGACAGAAAGCAATGAAGAGCAACAGAAAAATACTAAGCAAAATAATCCTCACTCTTAGCCTTCAATAATCTCTTCTCACTTTTTCCTCTCTCCCCCTCCTCCGCTACTCAGCTTCCTCACGCCAATCCCTCGGACCGGGCCAATTGGACTTCTTTGTGGCGTCTTTTCTGCTGCGATAATTTGAAGAGCTTTTTTTCTTTCTTTTTTTGTCTTTTGCGCCTTTGCTCCCTTCCATTGACCTTGGAATCCTTAATTATACAGAAAAACGCCATCACAATGTCTTCAGCAACTACACTTAACGTATGGCTTTCTTTCCCCATCCGATCCATCCTTGTGCCATGATATCAAACCCATTCGAGCGGAGCACATAAAGTTCTTGTCAAGTCGGAGGTCAGCCAACTAAAGTCTGACATGACACTTGAGAGGAGGCCAAAGAAAACGCACAAACATTTGATGGTCGTGATGCATTCACATTGTCCAGCTACCCGTCCAGCCGTGTCGACTAGGCTCGCATCGGATCATCAGCCTCTTGAGCAGATACATCAAATTACATACGCCGGCTGTTTAACGCGCAAACCAATTGGGAGCTGACTCTCTGCATCCCGGCCATTATTTTGTTTTGTGCTCCAACAACATGTGATTGACCACGCAGTGGCATTTCGCACCCACACACACATACCCACACATATACATGCACACAATGTCATCTTTGCCGCACACTATGGCTAACCACACTCCTTGCAATAGGTTTTGCGCTGGTCATCCCTCGCCTTTGGTGTCTTCTATGGTTTCACCCACCAGCGTGCGATACGATCCGAGGAGAAGGCTGCCGCTGCTAAGCACGAGTACGAACACAAGGAGAGCTTGATAGCCAAGGCCAAGGCCGAGTACGCGAAGAGCAAGAACCCCGCTCCCGCAAGCTCCCAGTGTACGTTGCATCATTGCCCCTTCCAAGCTCCAATGACTATATCCTCACGCCACTGCTTCCGCTTTTCCTCAACTTCTTTGCTAACATACACCCGATAGCCGTTGACTTCACCGACCCTAACTTCGATTTCGAAGCCTTCTTCAACAACATGGCCAAGGCGTAAACTAGTCACAAAATGTATAATTTACAATGCGATGACTTGTTTGCTTTCTCTCTGCACCCTCCAATACCTTTATCTCCTTCTTTTCTTCTCCATTTCTAGTTTCTTCAAGGCGAGCAAACACAAGGCCGATCTCCGTCCCGCAACGACAGAAATGCGACGGGCACCCAAATCGAATACTGACGCTGCATTACCATCATCGCTCCCCACGACAATTGACCCCCGCCCCCCGGCCTTAGATCTCCGCTGGGCTGATGGATGCTTTGATCAGGAGAGCTGTTGATTCAAGGTCTCGGTTAGATGCCGCGGCCTATATTGATGTATTTACATTTCCCGAAAGGCTGCGCAATCTGCTGGCTACTTGCCCATCTAACGCAGTTTTTCTTTTGGTCGAGCTTTTCTCTGTATTTCATCCAACCTAGAACATCCCGTCTTTCTTTTCCCTTTTATTCTTCTCCCCTGTTGTTTTACTTCTCTATCCATCAGTCTCCTGTGTACAATATAAGCTTTAGAACTTGCAAAATTTGCGCGTGGATTTTGTAGATGCAAACAAAGAAAACATATCGTGAAGGTTTCCTCCATCCACCCAATGTCCTTGCAATTAAGAGTCCGTGATAGTCGCAGGGGTCTTTAACCCCAACCGGATAATCGCCGGCAAAACAAACTATCTTGACTCTCATTGGCCAATGCTTTCGAAGCTTAACATGCTGTCCTTAGTTTCTCGTCCCAATTTGGGGCCAGGCTTGCCATAACCCAGGACTAACTGAAGGGTGACAAGAATGTAGCATGTACCTGCAAATGGTGCCAAGCTCATATGGAGTCTTGATGTACCTCATACATCGCATCCACTATAACCTCTAAGCTAACCCTGAAGCCGCGTGTCCGTGAGATGCAAGCTTTCCTTAACTTTCTGATCGTTGACCTTCATCGCTGGCTTGGCTCTTCTTGCCTCCTTCATCAATCCTCACACCATCTCTATTTTGGCCTCAGCTAGCTACCACTGCTGCTGCGTTGATCAAATTACACGCCTGTACCTATTTTTCCCTTCGTTTTGGCCTTCTGCTGCTACTAAGTTCCGGACCCTTTTGGCGAGAGCTGGGTTCTCTTGCTTGGAGTTGTTGCAGCGTGCTACTTGACAGCTTGACCCGATTCCTCTATCACCATCTTCCACACATAGACACAGATTCTTTGTCTCGCCATGGTCGCTGTTCCTGCTGCCAAGACAGCGCCGCTTTTGTCGGGCAGCAAGGTCCAAGTCGACAACAATCAAAAATGGCTGCTGCGAGTCGTGATCCTGGCTTTGGTTTTTGGCGCTGCTGTTAGTAGTCGTCTCTTTTCGGTGATCCGTAAGCCATTGTTGTTTGTTCACTGATAATTTCTTCATTGCTGTTCTAGTATTGCTAACGCTGTATTTCATTGGCTTTTAGGTTTCGAGAGTATCATTCACGAATGTCAGTTCATCTTTCCCGCATTGTCTCTTGCGTCCACTTCGCGATGCGCCGCTCATGTCTGGCTTAGTCTAGTCCTGCTTGCACCATATCTAACACCACTTTTACCGCATAGTTGACCCCTGGTTTAATTTCAGAGCTACCAAGTATCTTGTAGCCAATGGTTTCTACAACTTCTGGGATTGGTTTGATGACCGTACTTGGCATCCTCTCGGCCGTGTTACCGGCGGTACGCTCTATCCCGGTCTCATGGTTACCAGTGGTGTCATTTACCATGCTCTGCGCACATTAACTATTCCTGTCGATATCCGCAACATTTGCGTCCTGCTTGCCCCTGCTTGCTCGGGTCTTACCGCGATTGCAACCTACCTGCTGACCAACGAGATGACAACCTCTCCTTCTGCTGGTCTTTTGTCCGCTATCTTCATGGGAATTGCGCCTGGTTACATTTCTCGCTCGGTTGCCGGATCTTATGATAATGAGGCTATTGCCATCTTCTTGCTGGTATTTACTTTTTACTTGTGGATCAAGTCTCTCAAGGCTGGTTCTATGCTATGGGGTGCCCTCTGTGCTCTATCTTACGGCTACATGGTGGCTTCGTGGGGTGGCTATGCCTTCATTACCTGCCTCCTGCCTCTGCACTCGTTTGTTCTCATTCTTATGGGGCGTTTTAGCAACCGCTTGTACGTTGCCTACTCTACTTGGTACGCTCTGGGCACGATTGCTAGCATGCAAATTCCCTTTGTTGGCTTCCTCCCTGTGCGTACTAGCGAGCACATGCCCGCCCTTGGTAAGTCTTGGGTTTTCATACGTCTGTCTTTACATGTGGCTGTTGTGCTAACTTTGCATAGGAATCTTTGGGTTCATCCAGTTCATTGGACTTATTCAGTATGTGCGCTCGGCCATCTCTGGCCGCCAGTTCCAGACATTCCTGGTTACCCTGGTCGGTGTTACCTTTATTCTGGGTATTGGTGCGCTCGTTGGTTTGACCTCACTCGGCTACATTGCCCCCTGGAACGGGCGTTTCTACTCGTTGTGGGACACTGGCTACGCCAAGATCCATATTCCCATTATTGCTTCCGTCTCTGAGCATCAGCCTACTGCCTGGCCCGCCTTCTTTTTCGACCTGAACATGTTGATATGGCTGTTCCCTGCAGGTGTTTACATGTGCTTCCAGAAGTTGGAGGACCAGCATGTTTTTGTCATCGTATATGCCCTGTTTGGAAGTTATTTTGCTGGTGTCATGGTTCGTCTGATGTTGACCCTTACTCCCATTGTTTGTGTTGCTGCTGCTCTGGCCTTGTCCCAAGTCCTGGATGCCTTTATGTCCGCGGAGACTCCCAACCCTTCCACTGTTGCTAAACAGGACGCCGAGGCTGCCAAGAAGGGTAATAAGAGTGGTCTCAGCACCCTTAAAAAACCCTTGGTTGGTGTCTATGACATGCTTTCTAAGGTCATTGTTGCCGCTGCCATGACTACTTACTTGATAATGTTTGTCATGCATTGCACATGGGTTACTTCCAACGCCTACTCTTCTCCGTCCGTCGTGCTTGCCAGTCGCCTGCCCGATGGCTCTCAGCACATCATTGATGACTACCGTGAGGCTTACCAGTGGCTACGCCAGAACACTCCTCAGGACGCCAAGATCGCTTCGTGGTGGGATTACGGCTACCAAATTGGTGGTATGGCCGACCGCCCTACCCTTGTTGACAATAACACCTGGAACAACACTCACATTGCCACTGTTGGCAAAGCAATGAGCTCTCGTGAGGAGGTCAGCTACCCTATCCTGCGCCAGCACGAGGTTGACTATGTCTTGGTTGTTTTCGGTGCTCTTCTAGGCTATTCTGGTGATGACATCAACAAGTTTTTGTGGATGGTCCGTATCGCTGAGGGCATCTGGCCTGATGAAGTCAAGGAACGTAACTTTTTTACTGCTCGTGGTGAGTACCGCGTCGATGGCGGTGCTACTGAGACCATGAAAAACAGTTTGATGTAAGTTGAGCCTTGGCATAAGCACATGTCTAAAATAATTGCATGAAAACTAACTTGTGACTTTGTCATTCTAGGTACAAGATGTCATACTATAACTACCAGAACCTATTCCCCCCAGGCCAAGCCCGCGACCGTGTGCGCAATGTCGCTCTTCCTGACAAGTCTCCTGAGCTCGATACTCTGGAGGAAGCCTTCACTAGTGAAAACTGGATTATTCGCATCTACAAGGTCAAGGATCTTGATAACGTAGGCAGAGACCCGCTCTCTGTCGCTGCGTTTGAACGTGGGCGTAAGAAGAAAATTTCGACCAAGAAGGAGGCTAGAGCTTTGCGTATCGACTGAGCATGTGGATGTATGTGTATCAGCTTGGTTGGAGTAGAAGGCATAAAGGTGACAGAATTTTGATCAGCGGCTTTCTTTTGCTGCGTTTAGAGCGACTAAAGGACGATAGGGGAGGGAGTATCGTGAGTTTGTGTCTAGTGCACATCCGTCCCATCCCTTATAACGTCCTCATTGCCTGAGGTCGGAACATGCACTATTTGTTTTTTACCATGTTTTGTCTTTTTTTCTCTAGAAGTGTACAAATACAGTTGCGTTGTTTTCTCAAGTTGGCTGCAAGTCGAGGATCTCCATATGAACTTGTGTTACATGTTGATTGTCCTTATCCCGTGATGTACAACCCCAAAAGCGAATAAATGCCCCGTTTCCTCGATGACATGACCTCTATTTTACGACTTCGCATCCCTCCGTTTTATGCTATGCACACAATCAAACGACGTGCCCTTTTCTACCGCGTGTTGTGAATATCGAGGACGAGAATATCCTTAGCACCGATATCGCTTAGGTCATCCATGGCAACGGCGATTTTCTTCTTCTCGATCATGGCGCTAACACTGATCCAGTCGTTGTCGTCAAGTGGCGTGACAGTGGGCGCGCGCTTGCCGGGTGTGATCTTGACGGCCTGGCTGAGTTTAGAGTTCTCGATGTTGTATTGGCATAGGACATAGCGCTGGGCCGTGATAACACCGCTAATGCGCTTGGCAATCTTGTCAACTAGCTTTTCGTCTGACGGTTTGAGGGACTTGATCAAGATCGCCTCTGTGTCGACTACGGTATCGATGGCTGTTAGGCCAGCTGCGCGCATAGTCTCGCCGGATTCTGTGTGGTGCAAGAAAAGGTGTTAGCATTCCCGAGCTGACAGTCTCTGCGGGGACACCTCCTTCCTTCAAGGAGTCTTTTGCCCTGTTTAGATGTTTCGTTTCCCAAACCGCAACTTGACTTACCAACAAGATCAACAATTCCGTCAGCCACGCCTAGTGCACATGCAGCTTCAACACTACCGCCAATTTCGATAATCTTGGTCTTCAGTTCGCTGGGGTCACAGTTCTCCAGCTTAGCAAAGTGCGCGGCAGCTAGGTTGACGAAGCTGGTGCAGACTGTTTTACCGACTAGGTCACTAGTTGCCTTGTAAGTGCCCTTGACTGGCACCTGGACCTGCAGCTTGCACGAACCAAAGCCAAGAGGTATAACGGTGACACAGCCGCCGACAGGCTTAGATGTGCCCTCGGCAGGCGTCTCAGCGGCAGGCACTGGTGTGCCAGACAGCAACGCCTCAGCACGGCGGTTTGCGCGCATGGCAGCATCGTGCTCGGCTACTTGGTCCCAGCCTGTGATGCCCAGGTCGACGCGGCCCTCGCCAACAAAGGTCGGGATATCAGCAGCCGGAAGAAAAACGAGTGCGATGGGGTGGTTCTTAACAAGGGCGATATCCAGGCGGTGTTCGCGGCGAAACTGGATGTCAGCGCCCTCTAGTAGATTTAGGCAAGCTTGGTTGAGGCGGCCCTCTAAAGACACTATTAGTAGATGAAGGGTTGGATTTGGGAGGTGAGTCGACGGGGGCTGGTCCAGGAGGTGGGGAAAAGGAAGTCCTTGTAGACATGAGACTTACTTTTGGGAACAGCAAAGAGCAGGCGGCCCTCGAGACTTTGGTAGGTGTTAGTACCGGCGAATATTATGTTGTACAAAAGAGGTAGTGCTTGGGGGGTTGTCTGCGTGTCCGTATCTGAGCCGTGGGTGGGAAGGTGGATCGGGATGGACAAAAGCATAAAGTCGGTTGTCTCGAGATGTCCACCAAGCCGCCAAAGCCCAGGTGCAGAAGTACGCAAGGGGCAATGCCACGATGAAGAAAGAAGGCAGCAGTAGCAGCCGGTGCTCATCGGCTTGACTCACTGATTAACTAGATCCATGGTACTGTTGATAGGATGCAAGGTTGAGCGCAAAAAAGGAATGAGTTGCTCGAGTGTAGACGCCTTGGGCACGAATAGAAGCCCACTGGACTAGAAGGTGGTGTTTCTTGCTATGCGCTGGGAGGATTAAGAGGAGGGGTGGGACAAGGACCGTTGGTTCGTGTGACTCGTTCGAAGTTCGCGGTGGATCGTCAGAGGTCAAGGTGGCGGACGGGAGGAAAGGCGATGAAAGAGTAGTAAAAGACGATGGGAAATTTGCAATACAAAATATTGATCAATAAAATGCTAAGATTGGCACGAAGATAAGTTATGCAAGACTTCTCAAGTCACAAACACAATTTGAATTCAAATCCCAAGGCTACTGAAGAAGTGGGGAACGGCGCGATGAGGGGCCGCAGATTCTGTTAGTAGGATTAAGTGCACTGTAGAATAGCTAAAAATACCATAGCCTTACTATGGCAAGCCTTGGGGACATTTTTTGACATTGATCCTCAACGGTGATTAGCACTCACCTTCAGCCGACCATCACAGCACTTCGCCGGCCTTGTGAAGAGTCATTCCATGGAGTTGAATCAAGTAACCCTGGAGGTTTTCTCTGTCCGGCATGCCCCACCCGCCGACTTTCGGAGCCGACTATTGGATCAGCCCGCCTCCCCGCCATGCCTGTATCTTATCTGGTGCTCTTATCGATAAAAACCGAGGGTTAATCTGGATGCAGATTCATTCTAGGGTTGGAAGTCATATCACATCAACAGTCCCCAAACCTTTGTTGACAAAACGCTGTATTACATAGTCTCCTCTTCCTATTTCTAGCCCCTAACTCCAGGGTTACAATGCATTAGAGAACGAGAGGAGAGTAGGAATCGCGGCTAATTAGACAAAGCTCCTCCTCAAGTCCCCGCCCTCTATTATAGCTTGTCTCAACGACGCTCTACTATTGTATGCTGCGATGCGGCCACCGCCAATCATTGTCTATTTCTGGGATTGGCCTAGTCTCACCATTTAGCCGGTTGGCAGACTCTGCCGAGTGCCGTGCCGACTTGTCATTTGCCCCGTTGCTCTGCTAATGTGCTTGCTAGGGGGATAACTTGACTTTATCCACGCTTGTCTTCTATGCCCTTGACGTTAATGCGACAAGGGCACATGGCCTTGAACATACAACCTACAGCCACTGCACTAACGAATGCATGTTATGCACACCAAAGTTCCCTTTTCTCTTCTTACGTTACTCTGAGGCGCACCAATCTCGTGATGCGAGTGGGGAGGACAACAAGACAAGGGAGAGTGACAAGCGGGGGAATCTTGGAAAGGTCACTGGAGCAAAAGCCTGCGTTTCCTGGTGTCCGTATGGTGTATGTGAGTTAGTTACCCTATTAGCGGACAGGGCTACTCCATCTGCTTTGCTCGGTTCTAAGCGCGCATATCAACTGGCCTAAGATGGCCAACACGGCGACAGTGTACTGAAACGGTTGTTTGGTCCGACTTCGACGTGACTATTACTGAATCTAATCCACTGTGCTTGTGACGTTGTATCTTGCCGTTGTCGTTTAGTTCTATTCCAATTGCTACTCTATTGCCTGTATTTCCCAGCTTGTCTTGCCTGCACTGCTACCCCATCTTCTCTAGAGATGCGCGCCTATCACGTCTGGTGATCTGTGCTGGTATGGCTAGCTTGTGGGGAAATCTGGGGAAGCGGCAGATAAGGTCGCACAGCGTGTGAGTCTGGACGAGACTGGTTAGTATAAATAAGGGACTCCACCAGACATGTTTGTTTCTCAAGAGTGACTTGTGATGCTCTCTTCTAGATCCGTTACCTGGCTCTTGTTTTCAAGCTCTTCTTTAGCCTCTTTACAATCATGGGCGTCCACTTTCCCAAAATTAGTATGTTTCAATGAATAAATCCCTTAGTGCCATCTTATATTTACTAACTGCCGCGTCTCTTCTCTAGCAAACACGTACTTCGTGGCTCTCATCGCTACTGTTGGTGGCATGCTCTTTGGCTTCGACATCTCCTCAATGTCTGCTATTGTTATCACCGACCAATACATGGACTACTTTGACAATCCCCATGGTGTTGTGCAGGGTGCTATTGGCTCTGCACTAGCTGCTGGCTCAGTTGTCGGCTCGCTGATGGCCGGTCCCATCTCTGACCGTTGGGGGCGTCGAGATTCTATTTTCTTTGCCTGTTTCTGGTGGCTGGCTGGTACGGCCATTCAAGTTGCAACCAACGGTATTGGGTCGCTAATTGCCGGCCGTGTCCTAAACGGCGTTTGTGTGGGGATCACATCATCACAGGTCCCAGTGTACCTTGCTGAAATTGCAAAACGGGTGAGTTAGAACAAGTCCTTCTACCCCTTTCCCTTGCTTCTATATTTCTCCTAACTGGTTCTCCTTGGCTTAGGAGCGCCGTGGCCGTATCATTATCATTCAGCAGCTTGCTATCGAATGGGGAATTTTCTTCATGTACTTTATCGGCTATGGTTGCTCGCACATCGCCGGAACTGCCTCATTCCGTACCGCCTGGGGCAGCCAGTTTATCCCATGTGTTTTGCTCATGGTCGGCCTGCCGTTTCTTCCACGCTCACCTCGCTGGCTAGCCAAGGTCGGCCGCGACGAGGAGGCAATCCGTACATTAGCTGATATTCAGGCCAATGGCAACCGTGAGGACCCCCTAGTGCTTGCCGAATGGCACGAAATCTCGACGGTACTACGTGCTGAACAGGAGGCAAACTTGGGTTACAAGAACTTCGTGGTTAATGGCATGTGGAAACGCACACTAGCTGGTATGTCGGTACAGGCCTTCCAGCAGCTTTCAGGCGCCAATGCTATTGTGTACTACATCAGTAAGTAGCGCCTGGCTATTACAAGGTTGGACTAAGCGTGGCCGTAACTAATAGTATCAAAGCGTACGTGTTCCAGATGGCTGGGCTCAAAGATAACGTGAACCTCTTGGCTTCAGGCGTGCAATATGCATTATTCATCATGTAAGCAAGGATCAACACCGTCCCTCTCCTTTCTATTCATAATGGTCACCAAAACTGATACCTGTCTACTCCCATAGCTTCACCGGTATCATGTTCTTCTTCATTGACAAAACTGGCCGCCGCCCCTTGCTCATATACGGTGCTCTTGGAATGGCCTTATGTCACTTCGTCGTAGCCGCTGTGCTTGGCGGTTTTGGCACTTATGTTCCCGGCGGCGTTGATGGCAACTCAAACGTGCTAATTACTGTATCTGGAAACGCATCGCACGTTGTCATTGCCTTCAGCTATCTGCTGATTGTCGTCTATGCCCTGACTCTGGCCCCGGTAGCCTGGATCTATGCTGCCGAGGTTTGGTCACTGGGCACACGTGCCACAGGAATGGCGCTGGCAGCTGTGGCAAACTGGCTATTTAATTTTGCGCTAGGCATGTTTACGCCGCCAGCCTTCCGCAACATCACATATCGTACATTCATCATTTTCGGCGTGCTGTGCATTGTAGCAGCTATTGTGGCGTTTTTCACGTGTAAGTTCTGAGTCTCCTGTTCATGTCATGCTCTTATTCCCCTATACTAATCTGCCGCTACTAGACCCGGAAACTTGCGGCAAGTCACTTGAGGAGATTGAACAGCTCTTTGCGCCGGGTGCTCCTGTGCCTTGGAAAACAACCAAGGGCATTCCCCGGACAGAGGCAGAGATCCAAGCGATCCAAGATAAGCAGTACAAGGCCGATGATGGGGAAGACAAGGGTCACATGACAACGACTGAGAAGAAAGTCGATGCCTAACAAAGGGAAAGCGTGTAAATAGCAGTAGAATAATATTCCATTCATCATTAGATACACATTAGCTATGTGGTCGTTGTCATCCACACAGTTGCCTAGGTTTCTCCTCTAGACATGGCTAGAACATCTGGTGGCGGAAGACTCTCGGGCCCGAACGAAAGAGGGAGTAGCTATAATTTCCCGGTCAGCCTTCAGTACATCAACAGACACTTGGAAGCTGCAGAAGCACGTACCTGTTCTAGCAGCAAGACGCTGAAGTTCTCATCCTTATCAAACATGATGATGGGAGTCTTTAGATCACAGAATTCGCGAAGCCTACAACAACCCACATGCATGCAAGCATATACACAAGATCAGCAACAGAAACAACGCTACAACAATGCCATTCCGAGTCAGGGGGAAATAGAGGGAAGCCCTACGCTTGACGGCACATGCCACAGGGAGATGCTGGAGGCGCTACATCTGTAGCCACAGCCACGGCACGGAAAGACTTCTCGCCAAAGGTTGTCACGGCCGAGCAAATTGCGGTGCGTTCAGCACACGTGGTCACCGGATACGACGCATTCTCCACATTCCCGCCCTTGATAATGCGCCCGGATGGTGCCAGCAACGCAGCACCTACACGAAACTTTGAGTAGGGGCAATACGCGACAGATTTAGCTTCAACGGCCGCAGTGCGCAATGAAGCGAACTCACTAGCGCTCAGTGAAATAGAGGCCAGCAGGTCGGAGCTTGGGGTAGAGTAAATAGGAACGGACATTGCAGACAAAGAGAAGAAAAAGAGAGGGGGGAAGAAGAGAGGAAAAGAGATTGAGGGAGAGCAGAAAGAGTCTCCAAAGTTCGGCTTTTGTAGCTCGTCAAAGCTCTCCAATCATGTCGCCAACATAGCAAGTTTAGAAACGCAGCCGGAAGAAGGAGGGGGGTAAACCTTGTTGTTTTTGCTTTTGGGGAGAGGGGCGTGAACCGATCGGCACTGCCGTTATCAGCTTAGCTATCAGTGCAAGTGGACAGCTATCGATCAGTTTTGATAAAGCCCTCCAGATAGCCCTATTATCAGGATACAGCTGGCACCTGCATGTTAGGACAAACCCTAGGACAAAGTTCAACCGGATCTCCAACTTGGGGTTGACGTTATCATCACCCTGAGTTTACTCCATCGGTAACCAGCGGCTCCAACGTTTAAGCAAGCTTGTAACCCTAATTGTAGATGACTTTGTCATGTGAGACTCGACGTTCAGAAGACCCTAACTTTTGCCCGTGTAGGGTCTTGTAGACGAGCTAGATCAGATCTGATAAGACCCTGCCACAGACTCGATAATGTAATCAAAGAAAGGCCCTTCAAGGGCCGAACCTCGGCCTTGAAAGCACATACTTTCTATGGCGCTAATGAGAGTGTAGCCTCTTCGTAAAACTCTGTTCCTGGGAGTCTTGACTAATTCTCGCCCAATTCCACTTCTCGCGTGCTTCTCTTACTTTCTTCTACCGCTGCTCTATTCTCCAACATCACCTCTACTCCACCGTTACCGCAATGCCGGGCCCAGGTACTGGCTTCGAGTATCCTCCGCTCCCCGTTTCATGGAACAAGCGAGACCTGCTACTTTTCGCAAATAGCATTGGATGTACAGCGGACGAGTTGCACTATCTCTATGTGCGTTTCACCAAAGCTCAGTGTGTATAGATGAGAGTATAATAGTGACAATTGAGATCACTTTGTAGGAACTCCACCCAGAATTTGCTGCGTTTCCAACCTATCCTATAGTTCTCGGTATGTTCAACTTCGGCTTGATATTTCAGATTCGTCCTTAACACCATGCCCCTGCGTCCTCAGGTTTCAAAGGCGATACCTCTGACGTCGTTGACTTTTATGCACGCCAAAATGCCATCTCCATTCCTGGCATCCCCAGCCTTGACCCAAGGCGCGTTTTAGATGGCCAACGCAAGATGTTCTTCCTAAAGCCCATCCCGCATAGCTCGGCTGGGCGGCGTTTTGAGACACGCACACGGGTGCTTGGTGTATACGACAAGGGTGTAGCTGGCAGCGTTCTTGAGACACAAGAGGATCTAGTAGATGCTACTACGGATGTGGTGTACACACGTTGTATCGCGAGCGTATTCTATACTGGTGCGGCAAGTGGTGGCTGGGGTGGGCCTCGCGGGCCGCCAGCAGAAGTCCTGCCACCGCCAGAAGGGAGAGAGCCGGATTACACTGTTGTGCAAACATCAACGCGTGAATCGGGGCTACTATATCGGCTAAATGGGGACTATAACCCGCTGCATGCGACGCCGGAGCCAGGTCAGGCGATTGGGCTCAAGGGCGACATTATGCATGGCCTGTTTGCGTGGAACACGGCATGTCATCTGATTCTGAAAAGCCTGGGCGGCAGCAAGCCGGAGAATATCAGAGAGTTTCAAGCTCGCTTCTCGAGTCCCGTCATGCCGGGCGATCATCTCCAGACTAAGATCTGGAGAACTGGAACGCTGGTAGACGGCTTTGAGGACATCCGCTTTGTGACCGAGGTTATCGGTGGGAAGGTTTGCCTAACAAATGGTCGTGCTTTGATCAAGGTTGTCCAAAAGACTGCCCCAAGGTTGTAAGAACAGACAACTTGTTTTGCTGTCCATCGACCCCGCATTGTTTTCATTATCTTTGGGGATTGGATCTAGATACATAATACTTAGTCAAACGGAATTCTCCGCAACCCTCCATCTAGTTTCTTTCTCGCCTCAACTCCAGCCGCAATTCCACTCGGCACTTTAATACCACAGCAGTCATTCCATCCAATGGCGTTGCCATGTTTGTGTCCTTCTTTGCCATGATCGAGGCACAGCTCTCCGCCTTCCGGCTCGTTTTCCTCCGAGCCTAAGCCCGCCTCATCTTCTCTACTCATTCCCTCAACCGCAGGAACCAGAGAGCCAAACAAGAAGTGTTGCATGACTGGCAGCTTGCCCAATACTTCGGCCATGAACATGCGTCTCATGCCAGCTTCAATCTTGGACCAGGACTTGGCCGACGATATGTCATCCAGCATGGGGCTATGCCACCGCAGGCCCTTGACCGTCTTGGTACTGTTGACGAATGTGACTTGGAAGAGATAGAGGTAGTCCATGCCGTTCTCTTCTAGCGCTAGCTCGTTGTGAATGGACTTAGGGCCAAGGTAAGGATGCTCAAGCAGCTGGGCGGCACCAAACAGAAACGGGAGAAACTGGTAGTCATCTAAGCCCCAGACACCATGCGAGCCTGCGGGCTCAAGATAGTATGCCATTTGCAGTTTTTGCATCAAAACTAGATAGCGCTTAAACACGCGGAGAACCAGCGTCTTGAAGTCGCTCTTTTCAAACACACGCAGCTGGTACAGACACAATAGCCAGATCATAAAGTTTAGTTCGTGACCCGAGCCATAGTCAATGCGCATGCGGTTTCCAAACGACTGAGCCAGATACGCGGATACTTCAGTAATAGCGTCTTCCCTTTCCAAGCCCAAGTTCTTGTGCCATTGGGGCATGTGTAATTTAGCCTCATCGAGAAAGTCCCGAAATGCCTTGTTTCCAAACCGCGAGCCGCCCTGCTCATTCGGGGGGGCTTTCTCGACAATTGCCTCTAGCTCATCGATGATACGTAGCAGCTCGACCATAGGGTTACTTAGTTGTTCATCATCCTTTACTGCAGAACACGGCACGCCAGCGACAGCATCGGTAAGACCAAAGATCCATGCCTGGATGAGACGACTCGACGGCGAGGCCAAGAACATTTCGTGGTCAGATTTTGTCAGAATTCGCCGTGAAGGCGTCTGGAATTCAAGCTTGGAGAGGTCTGGTAGTCCAGGGAAAGCAGGTGTTACCGGGCGAGGCTGGGCATTTTCAACCGGGCGCCTACGGCGAGGCTCAAGCTTAGGAATTATTGTTGTGTTAGGTGGTGCTGCTGGCTTAGGCTCGAGTCGATTGGGTGTTTGTGCTGATGCCATTCCGGACATGTTGTTGATAACTCAAAAGCTGCGTGTTGATGAGAGTGCAGAGTAAGAGGTTTGGAGAGTCTGGCTGCGTTGAGCCGCATCACTAAAAGTAAGGTAGCTTGGTTAGGGTTTAAGGGTTGTGACTAAGTGGGGCTGTATGTTGTATCTCCAAGATGGTAACCAAGAAAAAACTTCCAGTTGATGACATCAGCAACGAAGATATTTAGAGAAGAATCCGATAGACAGACGATAATCTGCGCCCTAAGCCTTCTCGAGCAGTTATTTGAAGCCTAAGAAACCCAAGGAACCCGGAGAGCTCCATATTCCCTACCCTGGCCTTCTGAAAGCAGAGACCAAGTCTTTTACGCTTCATACAATGTCTTCTGGCCCGGAGGTGCACCTCTCGCCTCTGCCTTGCGCAGATGGCTCGGCGGCGTTTTCTCACAATGGCTACAAAGTACTGTCATCGGTAAATGGGCCAATTGAGGCGCCGAAGAAGGATGAGGCAGCGTTTGAAGCCAATATCGACTTGATTGTGCGGCCTGCAGCGGGCGTTGGAGGTATGTAATTCGGAGAGAGAAAGGGATAGACGGGATAGTAGGAGGAATCTAGATGAGAAGTGGCCGGTTGTGAACAAGGAAAGGAAAGAAAGGATGCGGGTGATTATGGAGTGATAATGGGACACGTGCTAACAAGACATATCGTGTAGGTACTCGTGAGAGACATTTGGAGTCTCTTCTTCACGCCGCTCTGAGTAGCATAATCCCGCTCAAAAATTTTCCTCGGTGCTTGATCCAAATTGTCCTTCAGATTACTGAAACGCCGGAGAATGACTATGTGAACGCCAAGATAGTGCAGGCACAAGCAGTAAGGACAGACCCGGCAGATCGTGATCTATTTTACGCTTGCGTCCACAGTCTGTGAACATTGAAATTTGCATGCACACAGCTGGGAGACTACAGAACTCTACTAACCATTATTACAGAATCTGGCTGCCATTCCTGCACTGCTTCATTCTGCTATTCTCGGCTTGATGGCTGCCGCAATTCCGCTCAACTGTCTCGCGTCAGCAACAGTGCTTGCAACAGCGCCGACGGCAGAGGCCGATGGTGGCAAGCAGGCCATCACAGTTGACCCATCTGCCGTCGAAATCAGCCGTGCTCGTGCAGTGCACGTATTCAGCTTCACGTCTAAGGATGAGCTTCTCATGGCCGAAAGCGAGGGTGAATTCTCAGCAATAGAGCTGGCGGATGCTATGGCAGTGGCCAAAGACGTGTGTTGTAGAGCGGTAAAGGAAGAACAGGGCTTGGATACGGCGATGGAGGGTACAGATGGGAATGAGCCGACAAATATGCGGCAGTTTATGCAGTCGGTTGTGGAGGCAAAGTTGCGGGTAGATATGCAGTGGAAGATTGGGGCATGAAGGTAAAGAAGAGCAAGAGACTGGGACAAGGACAGCAGAGATCTAACTCGATACCCATAACGTGGAAGGGCATGGCGAAACAAACTCAAATTCGCCACCAGCGACACGGGAAACATAAACCGAGCAAACACACAAACGCAGTGCATGACAGGTATGATGCTATGGCAAAGAGATGGTGGGGGCAGAACAACAGCACAGCACAAGTCAGAAGCAATGGCGGCAAGAAAAAAGGGCAGCAAATTCCGAGCAATAGCGAGACAGAGCCGATTTGGACATGCAAAAAGCCGAGGATGGGCGAACCAAGCAGACAAGCAGAGAGCGAGACAGCCTGCCCGTGTCTGGCGTGTTTGGCAGTGAGCTGGTTTGAGCTGGTCTGGCCTGGGTTGGGGGGCTGCTGTCTTGGTGACCAGGTGTCCAAGCAAGAGCCCAGTCCCCGCGTTTTGTTTTGGGCGGTAAGAGGAGCAGAGTTGCATGAAAACACCAAGACGATCTATCTCGGGAAAACATGACAGAAAAAAAAAAGCGAACAGGGGGGACACGAATAAGAGTTGAAGGAAGAACAGGCCAACGAAGAGAACGGAAGAGGAGAAGGAGCAACTGGCGAGCTTGGATGCGTTTCAGCTTTCCCTCAGGTTTGTGCGCGGGAAGGGGGCGAGAAGCCAGGAGACAGGTGAGTGGTGGATTGAGGTGAGTGTGTGTAAGATGCGACCGCAAAAGTGAGCATAGAGTGAGCATGAGTGGATGGATGAGATGAGTGTGGGTAGAGCCTCGCCGCGAGGAGTGAGTGTGTACATGATCCAGAAGCTAATTCAACACATCATGTCATGCCTTTTCCTGAGCAAGCCTGGATAAACTGGGGCAACCGGAAAACGGCCTGAGCTGAACCACCACTACCAGCATTGGTGCTTGCCTGTGAGCAAAGGCAGGCGACGGCTGTGGTGCTGTGCGGTACGCATAAATGCACAATCTATGGGAGGAAGCCCGAACGCGAAAAGCGGAGGGGACTTGGCGCTGCTCGAGAGAGAAGCATGGGGGGAAGTGGTTTCTGGCGGTTCAGGGAGAGGCCATGGAGACAGCTGGTTAGGAAGAAACGACAGGAGAACTAGGACGAGGATAACGAAGACGCACACTCTCTCCTAGGCAGCTAGACAGTCAGTCATTCGAGCCCCATGGTCACGACATGACATCTTCGTTTATTTTGAAGCCATTGTGCAGTGTTTGATCCGCCCCCCCTATCAGGAACAAAACGAGAGCCGGTTACAAGGCTGGAAATAGAGCAAGACGGGCGGGAAGAGAAAGGAGGAGTTTGTTTGAATTTTGGCATTGGCAAGGCCCTTGGGCGGTGTTGGTGAGAGGGGGAACATTGAGTTGGCTCTTGGATGATTCTCTCCATCATTTCTCTTAGTCGCCCACCATGCGGACCATGTTTATATTTATCTCATCTCCCCCTTCACGACCCCGTCTCTTTTCTGGCTCGCTTCTCTCCTGTCAACACGCAAAAAAATCTCCTAGAGTCCTTCATCTGATTTTCTCTTTGGCCAAACTGCTAGTCGAAGTCGGGCCTTATTTTCGGGCTGTTTTCATTTTTTATTATATTTTTTGTTATTTTTTCATCTTGCTGCTTGCTACCTGTTGACTTTTCTCGTCATTTCGCTTGTTCTCCGCTGCCTCTTGGTCTGAAAGATATAAAGACCGCCTGCAAGCCAGCAAGCAACAGCAAAAACCAGCAGACCAGCAGGACGTTTCTTGCTCCCTCGATTCTCTCTTGTTGCTGTTCGCCCTGCACATAGTTCATCTTCGAGGTAGGCTTCTTTCTGACTTACCCCTTGCCTTTTGCCCCATCCGCTCCCCTTGCCGTATTTTCATCACTAAGCACTCTGTTGTGCTGCTGTTGTTTGCAACCCCCCCCCCCCCCTTCTATTCCCCTGCCCGTGCTTCCCTATAGCGCCTGGCCTATGGCGCCCTATGACGCCCTGTGCTGCCCTATAATCCCAAGCCCCCGTACCCCGCCAGCCCAGCCCGCACTCCCCCACAGCCCCCGGCTTCACCTCTCGCCCTCCCTCATCACATCTATTCCTCCGTCAGCCGCTCTTCCGCTCTCCGTTTTCGATATGCAGAATGTGCTTACAAATGGGCTCCATGCAGATTCTTATTCCGCCCCCTTCTTTGATTCTTCAACTCCTCCTGTCTGTTCCTCTTTGTCTTGATTCGTTAGTGGTCAAGACAGCCAACTTTAACTTGGCTGTTCCTCGTCCCCTTGAGCTGATTGGCTGGCCGCGCTCATTCTCAACACCAATTGAGGCTCCTTTGCTGTCTTTCATTATCCTTTCTTTTCGCTTTTTTCGCTTTTTTCTCGTTTCCTCTCATCGTTTTTCTCTGTCTTTATCAACATGCCCATCTCCGGCGCCTATGCTGAGTCTTGCTCCTCGTCAGTGGTGCACCCTGCCCTAACAAGCCCACTGCTAGCCATCGACAATACCGCCTGTAGCAACTGCAGCTACAGCGCTACAGCCAGCAACAGCCACGGCAATCTTCTCAGTAACAGTAGCAACCACAAAGACGTCAGCCAAGACAGCACCTCTCCTCCTCCACAAGCCTCTTCCTCTGCTTCTGTCTCTTCTCCAACCGTAGTTGCTATCCCTACCGCCAGTGCCTCCTCTTCTTCTCCTTCTTTGCTTCCCCAAGAGCAAACATCTTCTTCTTCTTCTTCTACTTCCCTCCTCCCCACTCAAAACCCCTCCTCTTCTTCCTCTCCCTCTTCCTCTCTCTCTCCTTCCCCTTCTCCTCCCACTGCCATTACCACCGCTGCCTCTACCCTCGCTTCTTCAACACCCAACACCACTATCTCCACTCCTGCCACTCACTCTGCAGCTGAAAAAGCCCGCAAAATCCCTCCGCCGCTGCGTCCCACCAATCTCTCGTTTGTTGCCCGTGCCCACAAGCCTCACGCCCTGTCGCTATCCGAGATGCTATCCTCCTTCACCACCTCGTCCTTTGGCGCTGCGGCTGCTGGCTCTGGCTCTGGCTCTGGCTTCGGTGCTACAGCCGCTATCAGCAATGGCCCTATCTCGGCTCCTTTCCCCAAGGACGCTCCTGCAGACCCCAGCTCCCTCGCCGACGCTCTGAACAACTTGGGCATGACTTCGACCGGCTCCACCCCAAGCTTGTCAACCGCCATTCCTGCCCTGCGAAGTCCTTGCTTCTACCACAAGCGCTTCGATGATGCTGTAGATATTGACCGCGTCCTCGAGGAAATCAAGGGTGATGAGTCAATGTCTCACTCTCGCCTGGTTCAGACTGCCACTTCCGTGAGAGAAATCAGCAAGCAGCTGCAACGCCGCCCCATCAAGCGGGCCGTCCGCAACGTCATGATTGTCACCAAGGCGCGAGACAATCAGCTAGTCTATCTGACGCGCGAGCTGGCCATGTGGCTCATGCGCACACCGCGCTATGGTTCTGACGTTGGTGTCAATGTCTACGTTGATGCCAAGCTACGCAACTCTCGTCGCTTCGATGCCGATGGACTCCGTGCTATGGACCCCCGGTTCGACTCCATGCTTCGCTTTTGGTCACCAGATCTGTGCTGGACCCAGCCCGAGAAGTTTGATCTTGTGCTGACGCTGGGTGGTGATGGTACTGTCCTGTTCACTTCATGGCTGTTCCAGCGCATCGTGCCGCCAACGCTCTCTTTCAGTCTTGGAAGCTTGGGGTTCCTAACCAGCTTTGAGTACGAGCGGTACGCAGCGCATCTGAACCGCGTCATGGGAGATGCGGGTATGAAGGTTAATCTGCGCATGCGCTTCACCTGCACTGTGTTCCGCAATGCTGGGCTCAACAAGCCGCCAGTTAGTGAGGGCGAGCAGTTCGAGGTCCTCAATGAGCTGGTCATTGACCGCGGGCCGTCTCCCTACGTCTCCAACTTGGAGCTCTACGGCGATGACGAGCTGCTGACTGTTGTACAAGCTGATGGCTGCATCTTCAGCACACCCACAGGCAGCACAGCCTACTCTCTTTCAGCGGGTGGCTCGCTTGTGCATCCCGACATCCCCGCCATTCTTCTCACGCCCATCTGCCCACACACATTGTCATTCCGGCCCATGGTCCTGTCCGACACAATGGCGCTGCGTGTCTGCATCCCGCATAACTCGCGGGCTACAGCATACTGCGCTTTTGACGGCAAGGGCCGAGTCGAGCTGCGCCAGGGCGACTGCGTGACAATCACGGCCTCTCAGTATCCCTTCCCAACAGTTACACGTACGGATACAGAGTGGTTCGACAGCGTGTCACGCACATTGCGCTGGAACACGCGAGCAGCAGCCCAGAAGCCGTTCAGCGCATCGCCGGTCAGTGGCGATGATGAGGGTCAGCGCAAGGACGAGGATCCCGAGTGGGACATTGACACAGACTCGGCATACTATGCCAGCGAGGACTGCAGCCAGGCGGCAAGCCCATTACAACGCCAGATGAGCATGCTGGGGATGTAGCCAGATAGCGTTCCCTGTGACGCAATCCCTGGCTAAGCTTTCATCCGTTTCATTTCTTTTTCTTGCACACTAGATGTTTGGCTGGCGTATCGCGGGGAATCCCTTGGCCTCTACGACTCCAACCAGGATTGCCTCGCTGGACCTTTTACTGAGGGTCAGTGGTTGCCGTTGTTGGAGCCCGTGTGGACGGGGAGGATTGCTTCGGGCATGTTGTAGAGGTGTGTGTGGATATGTGTACATATTAACATGCGTGTTGTGTGGTGTGGTGTGGATTAGACCCGGCCGAGACACATGCTCGTCTCGGGCTAGACGGCGCTCTCCATTGCTGCCTTATTTCATTTCATCTGTTCTTTACCGGAGGCATTTTTTTTCTTTTATTATTTCTGTTCATATACATTTCCATTGCAGTGTTGCTTTTTGTTTGACATAGAGACACGGCTACGGCTACGTTTTTCCAGTGTGTTTATGGTGTGTAACGAACACTCTTTGATGTGTGGATTGTTGTATTTGGTATTTTTTACACAGGGAGAGAACATGACGTGAATAAATTTTTAGGGGAGAGAGTGAAAGAAGAGGAAAGAATAACAGGATTGAAGCTCTAAAGAAGAGGTTCAGGAGAATCAAAATAGAAGACGTGAGGTCCCTGCTTTTGAGAAAAAGAAGAACTCAACACGTCAAGGTAGGAGGGAAGTCTTCTGCTTTTGTGCTTAAACTAGGCTCTTGTTTTATCCAAAAGCGGCATCCCAAAAAGAACAAAAAGCCCAAAAAGAAAAGAAACTCGTAAAAGCGCATCAAAAGCAGACAAAGAAGGAAAAAAAAAAAAGACATCAAAAAACTCAAAACCTTCCGCCTCCTTATATAAGAAACAACATGAACAACCAAACCCGGGAAAAATGCGTTATAGAGAGAAGGTGGAAGACGAAGAACGAGAGAAAAAAGAAGAAAAAAAAAAAAGAGAAAGCCTATCCAAGATATGCGAGAGAAGGAGGGACAGAAGAGAATAGTGAAAAGGACTGTGTTACATGAAGCAAGAAGATGAAAAACGCACAACACCGAAATGATGCAAAAGAGCGAATTGAATCGAAGAGAGAAAATGCTTGAGGGCTCAGTTATACGTTGCAAGTCTCATCTAGCTGCTGCCAAAGACGGGTGCATTGGTTGTCTTGGGACAGTCAAGGTAGTGAGTGTGTCAGTGTCGGTATAACATGAAAGTACCTCGCCTAACCGATTTCCAGTGTTCCTATCAGACATGATAGCCACGGAATGGGAAAAAAAAAATAGAGAAAAGAGCAAAGCCAAGCTTTTACAAGGGGCTGATTTGGTTCTCCGAAGAACAGCAGCCCCCAAAGAGAAATGTGCACGCAGGGCGAGGGCAGAGGCAAATATCCTAAAAACCTCGGACACGGCGGCAATGTCACTCACCGCCAGTTGCCCTGGCTCAGAGCCAATAGCCCTGCAACACACACCGCGTCGCCCTTCTTGCTCGGACTAGCAGTGCCTATGAATCGATCAACATCGTTCTCGCGCGCCGCACGCTTGCGAGCTGCTGCGGGTCCAGACCCAGGCTCACTATCGGCACGCGCATGTTCCATATCACCATCAACATCACTCTCGGTGCGCGAGCGCTTCTTGCTCGGCACTAGAGAGAAAGGAGCCGAGGCTGTTTCACTAACAGCACTATGACTACGACGGTGGTATACCATAGCAGCAGGCTCAAGCGACCTAGGGCTCGGCGAACGACAGCCCATAGTCGACTCGGGAGTAAGCACACGGCGGGGTGCAGCAGATGGTTGCTGGTCATCGGGTGTCCAGTTCTCCTTGTCGCTGTCAGTACCGCTCGGTGCAGGGCTAGGATCGGCAGCCAGCATAGCTATTTGCATACGAGCAGTTCGCTTCGCAGCGATTTTCTCGAACTGCGAGGCTGAGGTGTATGAAGCACCACTACAATCAGCGGTGTTGGTATAAAGCATGGTAGACGACGAGCGGGAAGAAGTCTTGCCGCCGTTAGTTGCTTGGGGAGTAGGTGAGAGCGCCATGTTCTTGCGATTGTTGTTGACCTGAAGAACACCACAGTGGCCAGGCGTCGCCTGGTGAGAGCCTGACAAGTTGGTGGTTGAGCGGCGAAGGCTTATTTCAGCCAGGGCAGAACCAGCCGCCTCGTTCAGAGCAATCTTGGTGAGCTGGTCATCCTGGGGCGTGTTCATGTCACAGCATACCTCCCACTCGTGTACGTCACGCGAGCGTCCAGCCTGGATGCTGCGTGTGAGCAGCGACAGCGGTGGCAGAGTAACGCCGTTAACTTTGCTATTGTTCTCATCCAGTGGCTTGCAATGCAGTCCGGGTAATACTGAAGTAGCACGTTCGCTATTGCGGAAGCTTGTTGGCGATACTTCGCTAGTGATTTCAGCACGTCCATCGAGAGAGTATCCTAGACGAACATTGCCCAATGGTTCGGGCAGTCTACGAGAGGGCGCCGATCGGTGGTGGAAAGGCGTAGCCAAAGCCTTGCTGTTCTCGTCGCCCATGGCATGACTTGACGGCGAAGAAAAAGCATGCGAATTCCAACGGTTCGAGACATAGCCCATAGAGCTGGGAATGTTGAGGACCACGGGCTGGCGTCCATTAGCTCCGTTGTTGCAGGGCGTCCGGATTTCATTTACAGGCGAACTGTTCATATCGGAGAAGCGCAAGCTTGCGGCCGAAGACTTTAGGGCAGTGCGAACCAAGGGGGAACTATCGCTCAGCGAGGGAATGGGTGACGCCGAGCTGTTGGTGCTGATTTGAGAAACAGCCATGTGAGCGGGAGTCTGCGTGGGAAATGCGCTGCCAGTAGGCGAATCCATGCCACGAACGCTATTGTTGTAGCTAGACTGCCGCGATATCGGGTCAACGACACCACAGGCGGCCTGCAGGGCATTGCGAATTTCGGGGCTAGCCGATTCGGAAGAGATAACCTGCATGCCACCATAGCGAAGTGCTGCGATTTCTTGGGCGGATAATGGTCGGGACTTTCTGCGGTCATTTTGTCTGCGATTTTGGAACCAAATCTAAGTGGAGCAGAAAGGAAATAAGGTTAGTGGAGGCTATTTTTTTTGTGAAAAGCGTGGAAACCGTCCGCATAAGACGTTGCGCGTATGTGATTTGGTGCTTACCTGAACCTCTTTTTCTGTCATCGAGACCTGGCGAACAATGGCAAGGCGCGCAGTTTTATCGGGTTTCGCATTAGCTTGGTAGGCGCCTTCGAGAATGGCTTTGTCGGCAGCTCTAAAGGACACAGGGAGGGTTAGCAGGACTACGACAACGGCAATGGCAATGGCAATGGCAATAGAGGCCATGGGAAACGGCACTGAGCATCAGCACAGGGACGCTGTAGACCAATGGGATTGGAAGGGCCATACTGGGTTCTCTTTCGGCGGTTTTTTGTTTGTTTGTCGGGTTGGACGTTTACGACACAAAGGTCCTTCTTTGGGGTCATCATGGTAGTTGTCATGGCCGAATAGCTGGACTGCGGATGGTTCATGTCGTGATTGTTGTGCAGGACGTCGTAGCTTGGCATTAAGAATTAAGATTCGTGAAACGAAGAGAAAGAAAAGAAAAGAAACAGATTTGAACTCCGATGGCCGAAGGGAAACGAAAAGACTGGAACTCCCCCCGGGGTCTAGAGCGTGAGGTATCGGGTCGAGAAGGGAGAAAGAGTCGTTGGGACAAAGCCGACTGCAAAGGCAGGAGAGACAGAGCAGGACAGACCGAGCAGCAAGAGACAAAGAGAAGAGAAGAAAAAGAAGGCAGAAGAAAGAAAGCAAAAACAAGCGTGAGCTAGTCTGAAGAATCGAAGCTGGAAATAAAAGCGGTAATGAACGAGAAAGTAGGGGTCATGACAAATCCGGACAGGGTGAGCAAGGGCAGCAACAACAGGTTCGTTACCGACAAGTCAACCAACCAAGCCAAGTCAAGCCAAGCCAGAAATAAGCCAGGAGCAAAAAGCAGCAGGCCCTGTTAGTGTGGCTATAGTTGTTTTTGATCTTGCTAGTGCACGCTGTCTGCACCTAAACTTTTCTTCTCTATACAGACAGAACCTCTCTTTTTGGCACAGTTTGACACGGCCGTCTTGTTCAGCCTTTTCTTGTCTTTGTGGTCTGTGGTCACGGAATACAGCCACACTCACGTCTACTACACACGGCTGAGCTGAGCGGAACACGCGACACGGTCCTGTTGTAGCGGTGATATCCAAACGAATGGATCGGCAGGCTCTAACAAGCACAAGGAGGAGAACAAAAAGAAGGAAATAATAATAATAAATAAAAGTAATCAAAGAAAAGAAGAAAAAAACGGACTCTCCTTTGGCTAGGTCTTTTGGGGAGAGAGGAGAGGAGGGAAGAGAGGGAGAAAGGTCACAGCTGTGAAGTGGAAAAAAAAGTAGGCGGGTGAGAAGAGGAAAAGAAGAGAATCAAAAAATGAAGCAGGAGAAGAAGAACAGGAAAAAGATGCATGAAACCTCTTCCAGTCAGGGACCAAATGCTCTTTAAACCATTAATGGGCTGGCCCTCTCTTCTTGTGCTTCTTCTTTTCTGGAGCAAACTTGTCGCCGCTATGCTGTACTGGGTACCAGGTTGCTTGTGGGTGGGTTGGGATTTTCCTGGCCTGTAGTCTAGGCTGGCCCTGGCCCTGTCTGTAGTGCTGTTTAGTGGCCCCGGCCCTTATCCTCTATCTCTCTAGCCCCTAGCCCTGGCCCTGGGGTCCGTTGATGGGATGGACACATATGGAGCAGCTTTGACGGGACCCACACGCACAGTTTGCTTGCTCTGGCCGCCATGATGCTGTGGTATATGAATTTCGCAGCCGGTTAGTTGATGGCTGGCTGGCTGGCTGGCTGTTTGTCAACAGCCCTCGCAGTTTGGCAGCGTTGTTCGTTGTGTTCCTTTATCACCATTTTCAACGCCACCCACAAGTACACTACAGCCAGCCCAGCCAGCCACACCACAAACCACAAACCGCAAAGAACATGGGCTGGCCAAAGATCCCACGATCCAACGATCCAGACAATATAAACAGCTTCCCCCCTCTCTCTCTCTCTCTCTTCACTTCCCATTTTCCCCTGTAACACAGACGACCGGCCATCCAGCCATGAAAGCCAGGTCAGCACTTTGCTGTGCCGCATAACAAGCTTTGCTGGCCTTTCTACAGGGCCCCCCAGCAACCAAAACATCACACCCAGGAGACAGAGGGAAGTCAGGAAAACCAACCGCCAAGTGGGCTACGCCCTACGCTTCCAGATATTCGTCCTATAGCGCTTTCCCTTGCGACAACTTGCATGCAATACAAGTAAGCACCAGCAGCAGGTATCGATAGCCAGCATCAACAATTACCCGTCCAGCACGCAGCCGTCCAACACCACACATGCATATAAGTACAAAGTCGTTTGCCCTGTTCTGGCTCCTCAATCCTCCTAATCCTGTAATCCTGTAATCCTGTAATCCTCAAATAACAGGGGCCACATCCGACTTATCCTTGACAGAAGTGGGTTGGTAACCAAAAGCCAAAGCTGCGTTTTTGCCATCGTCTACTTCTCACGTCTTGTTTGGCCTGTTTAAAGCCTGTAAAGTTGGCCAGGCTTTATCTTGTATGCTATTGGCCTTACTGGCCCCCCATTTTAAGCCAATCAGAGCCTCATTGCATCAGCTCCACTAGCCCTAAAGAGAAAACTCTCAAAGCAAGAACAGCCTCACGTGTGCTCACGTGCGCGTGCCTTGCGTAACGAATGCCCTGATACTCTTAAGGAAAGAACGCGACGCGAAGAAATTCACTGAACTAGCTGAACTTTGACCACCCACACATAAAAGAAGGAAAAAAAAAATAAAATAAAAAAGAGAGAATAAAAAACAAGTCAAGCAGTACCACAGTAGCAAGGGCAAAAGCCTCCAGTAGAGACAACATGAACATCACGAACAAGCCGAACAGCAAACCCCCTAGCCTGAACAAAGCCCCAACCGAGAAAAACCACTCTATGCCCTGGTTCATCCCACCACCTCCCCCTTCCCAATTAAACACCAATCCAACTCCCAGAACAGTGCACACCGTCTTTTAATATTTCCCGCCATTCTCTTTAATCCCTTGTCCTCGACAAGAAAAAATCACGGTAACAAGCAGCCAGAGAGCAGAACAGAGTGTCTGCTTTGTCAAAACGGTCGTTACGTGGTTTTCTTCTATCATGGCTTTCCACCATTAATCGAGCCAGGGAACGAAAGAAAAGGCAGACGTCTGTGGTGTTCAAATATAAAGAGCCTCGAAGGCAAGATGGCCGCCTCTCTTGCTCCTGCGGCCCTGTCTTCTTCGCTTTATTGCATTGCCTAACCTGACATCGCATCACCGCAAGATGCTGCCGCCTTTTTTGTTCTGGGGCCGCCTTTGTGCTATTCCGAAGCCTGGATCAGGCCAGGCCAGGCGGGGCGATGCCCAGCCCTGCTCTTTTTTTCATCGCCTTTACATTGTTCACTCTGCTGGTACTGCAGTCATGAAGAAAAGAGAAAATGGCTGGACACCTGCAAATTTACATGCGGAAAAGAGGTGGCTAAGCAAATGGAAAATCTCAGGCCAGCTTCCCACTAAGCGACTATCAAGAACCAGACATTAATGATAATAGCACGTCACGATGATTAGTCCCAACTTCATTCAGTGTTTTCCTGGTTCCACTTTTCCACGCCATGAAATTTTTGCTCATTTGTTTGCTTGTTTACCATTGTTGTTATTTTTGTTTTCGTTGTTGTGATTGTTATTGTTGTGGCTATTTAATACTTGCGCTGTTGATGTTTACTTTTGCTTCCTTTTGTCTCCCTCCTCTTCGTCTTGTTCCCTGACCCTCGACAACTATTCCTTCAGAAGCAAAAAAAAAAAAAAAAAAAAAAAAGCTACCAGGAATCCACCTATCCACACGATGTGAAGCCCCAGTTTACGTTTTGCGTTTTGCGTTTCCCAGCTTTCCAGCCAATACGGCGGCCCTGATGAAATTCTGCGGTTCCTCTATAGTGGGGGTGTCTAGCAATCAAGACCGCCTGGCCCGGCTGTAAGTTGTCAGACGCACTCAGCACTAAATTGAAGAAAAAAAAAGCTCTCAAATCGTGTGCTTGATGAGATCCAGCTCCCGCCTTTCTGCGCATGTGCTACATAGACGCAAACATAAAAGGGAAAGGAACGCCAACCAGACGCATGGAACACAATGTAGCTTAAAATGTTGGTATCAAGGTCTCAGATATAGTACATGCATTATTGTGGATCTTTCACGGTAGAACCTCGGGTGCTCGTTCACAAAGCGGTAATGAGTAGAAATCCTTCTCAAAGCTTCTAGAAAGAAGAAAATTTAAATTGGCAGAAAAAAGACCACCTGCAGCGCAAAGCGTTCACTCAACTGAACCGCACTGAACTGGCCAAACTGAAGCACGGCCTCAGACTGATACCCAATTACGTCGTCTCGTTCTCTAGCCTGCAGAGCGACTCTCATTCTCTTACCAGTGCAATGTAAGTGTTTCAAGACATGTCAACGTCACATATCATATGTTCGTCACCGACACCCTGCTAACTCTTCTCACCCTGCCAATCTCCACCCAGTCTAGTTTTCTCTTGCAGATCTACCTTGAAAACCAAGCACACCGAGAAACGCCACAATCCAAAAACGGCTCAACAAAAGGTGATGCGCCCTTCTGCCTCAGTTGTGGCCATCGAGAAGGGACAGAAGGGGTACAAAGGGAGCAAAACTTCGGAGTAGCAACGCACTTGATGCAATAATCGCAGTCCAGATAAACACTTGTGGCGTACCAGCCGCGGGAAAGTCGGCCGTTCATGGTGAGGAAGGAGAAAAGTAAAAAATAAACGCAGCCCAGCCCCAAAGCCCTGCTCTCAACCTCCTTGCTCACCCGTCCTTTTCTTTTCAAGCTTTGGACCCTGTCGTCGTTGAATTGCAACTCTTGCGGTCGATGGATGCAAGCTCGAAGGCTGGGCTAACAAAAAGCCTACAGCCATCTTGTTTTGAAAGCAGAGAAAGAACATCTAGGAGCTGAAACAACAAGACCACAACATAGGAAAACACGGTCCGGACCTCAAAAAGACACTTAGATGGCTGACAACTCTTTGGTAAGGCTCGTCGTCCCTCGTTTCAGACGCCACTGCAAACGCCCAATGCAGCAATTTCATCCACCGCTTCACTGCCTCGTCCGAGATCTTCTTCTTTCAATTAAACATCATGCAAGGCTGAAGCCATTGGAAGACAACGAAACGCTCTTAAGCTCGCTTTCTCTTTGTACATGTTAGGAGGTCAGCTGCACCGTCTTGAGCCTTAATCTCAGACCTGAGAAATAGAAACTTCACCGACGCCAGGGTGAACAGGGTCTCTTGCTCTCAAGCTCCTTCCTTAGCTTGCCACTAGTCGACAATGGACAATGACTATTAAACAAGACCATTGTGTGCTTTTCTTTTTTTCTTTTTTTCCTTTTTCTACGCTAACCCGCTCGCATTTGCCTCCCTCTTAATTTACTTCCAAGCGTCCCTTAGAAGAGCCCCTTCGTCTCTACGCCTTGTCTCCCTTCCTTTGAGGATCGTCACAATAGGCCACTTCCGTATGTAGCCTTGCCAGCGCTATCTACGTATGCATGCCTCAGCCTCAGGTCAAGCGTTAGGCCAGCCTTCTTCATACAGTTTGTTGAATTGGCCTTGACCGTGCTTTCCTCTCCCCCTAGTCAGCCACTGCAGCTCCCATCATCTACACTCACATCACAACTCTCACTGTCGGGCCTCTGCTCTGACTGACCGCCCCCTCCCCCTCGTTTCATAGGCCCAGCACCCATCATACACAAGACAAAAAGAAGCATGTGTCATAAACTCCCCACCCCCTCCCACATTTCGGCCCAGTGGCCCATGAGTCCAAGCCCTTCAGCCCTTGCTCGCTCTATTTCCATTTTCATCTAGCAATATCAATGATCCACGACAAGCTTCCCCCCCCCCTCCCTTCTTCACCGCTTTGCGCAACGTGGGAATATCAAGTAAATGGCACCGCTGTCTTGCTCCAACCAAGCACATCTACGGGACGAGCAGGGGGGGAGGGTGAGAACCCGGGTCAGACTGGGCTGGGCTTGAGAAACTAACTAGGGCTAAGCTGTATGGCTTTTTTCTTGCTGCACACACAAACAAGGGTGCAGGTCAAGGGCAGTAATCCCATAGTCACTCCTCTTTCCAGCTCTCCAACTAGCCACTTTTCGACCTCCTCCTTTACCCTTGCTTCCTTCTTCCATTTCGTGTCAATTCATTTCTCCATTCGGCATGTGTTCAGACCTCGTCGTATCTACAAGCAACCGTTGAGGCGGTCAGTCTGAATTGTAGTGGAGAGAAAGGGAGTCAAGAGCCTAAATAAGAAAAAAGAAAAAAGAAAAGTGTCTAGCCCGAGGTCTTGTCTCCAAGGCAAGGCTGCGTTTTAAATCAGAACAGCAGCCCGCCAGCTTCTTTTAGACCTTCGCCTGCCTTAATCCTGAACACAGCCTTTTTGTGCTGCCAAAATATTGTCTCGTCATCATAGTTGCTCTTTCTCTGGCGATGAGTGCAGCTTAACTAAACACACTATTACCTAAGAAAAGAACCAACATGGACGGTGAGGACAAAGACAAGTTGACTGTCTTGCTAAACTAGTTTGAGCCGTGACGTTGTGATTTCCATGGTGATAAATGTAACTTAGGTCTAGCCCTTGTGTAACTACGGCGACTTAGACTTGCCTTCCTACCCTTTGGCTGCTATATGCTTGTACATATGTGTACATACATCCGTACATGACTATTACGTGCCGTGCGAGCAACAGATTCTCGGGCTATGGTGCTTTTGTAGTGCTGCCTATCTCCCTTCGGTCCAAAAGCACTAGCACGTATCTCTCATCCCAGACAAAACCAAAACACACAAATGCAGAAACACAAAGACCCTTCGAAACAGCAGTATTACATGACACAGCATGCGCTCTTTGTCGTCTCATGCACCCACCATTCCCTTTCCGGAATGTACACCCTTCGGTTTCGCCTCTTTCCCACGCCAGCCTCGACCCCCCCATCAGCATTTTAGAATACCCGCCACCAAACGAGGCACTTTCTATTGATATCGAGAGCCCCAGCTGACATGGATACGCCATTTGAACTCCGATAAACTTGACCGATCTCGGCGTGCCGCCCGAGCTTTCGCCTCTCTCCATATGCAGAGATCTTTTGTCTCTGCTCGTTGGCCACAATCAGGCTTTTCTTGCTGTAGAGATCTCACTATGTATCGTTCTTTCACCATGTCATTTCTAGCAAGTGTCATGCCACGAATGTAAGCCAGGCCCAACCCTCCACTTGCCTCTCCATCCCGATTTCCTACCTCTTCCAAACACCAGCCAGTAACTAAACTTCTCTAAAGACTTATCATGTAGTTAGCTTCCATTGATGCCTGTTTCTATTAGAACTCTGCCATATCGTGTCTTTCTCTGCAAATAAAAGTCCCATTATTTCGAATGATGGTAGTTTCAAAGCCTCGGATGTCTTACTTACACCCGAAGACAGCCAAGGTTACACACATACAAATTGCCGCCCAAATAAAATACCAAAGACCCCTTCTGCCCTTGGGCCTACCCTAGAGCGTAGTCCAACTACCGCATCTTCTCCTTCACAAAAGCATTGTCCTGTAATTGCCCTCAGCTTCCGCCTTTTTGTTATGCACTCACCCACTTAGCAAACGAACTTTACTTGCGCTGCCCGAGGCAAAGCTGAGCTGAGCACCCCGTCGGTTGGCCCTTCTCCCTTTCGCTACAGAAAATAGACAAAATCATCAAACCTGTTGACTTGCTTGCCAAGTTCCAGAGTCAGCCACCTCTATTTCCAACTCGGCCCTCTACCTTTTTCGCCTCCAAGCTTGGTCAAGCGCTTACCTCTCCTCCTCTCCCATGACAGCAACATCAGACGCAAAATTCCATTGTTCCAGTTTCGTCTAGTTCCCTCTGCTCGTTTTCTAGGCTAGACCAGTAATCATCGCTGATGCCCAGCTTTTTCAATCTCACGTATACTCTCCCAACGTAAATGCACTATCGTATACATATTTGAAGTGATTTCTATTGCTGCGTGTCTAGATTCTATTCACCTTGGAAACAATGCGGCGCCTTAGAAAACAAAGCCGTAAGTGATTCTTAGCCACATCACCGGGGCCTCAATATCCACCCCAAGGCTTCATGCATATCATATCACCAATATACTTTCTTGTATGGAGCCACTATTCATCTGCTATTCGCCACCGTTTGTCTTCTTGCCCTTCTCCCCTCCTCTCCTTCCCCCTCAAATACGACCCAGCCTATAACGCAAAGCACAAATCACCACATTGTGACCAGAGATTAGCCCTACTGCATCTGCACGCTCTTAGACCATTTTCAGTATCCCCATCCAGGAACACATGCACACATACACACATACACTTCTGTCTTAGTCTTGCTTCTCCGCATTTTATCGATGCCCAACTAACTCTCGCCATAATATCACAACATGTGGTTTCTCCTCTTGCCTTACAACACATTTCACGTGCTTCTCAATCGCCTTCACCCCCTACTCTCAAACATCTTGAAGCAAGAGAAAAAAAAAGGTTTCTTCGTGTTCATCATTAGAAAATAGAGTCTACTCATTCCTTCTTTTGTCAAGAAAAATAAAGGGCAAAAGTCGATAAAAAAAGGATGAGATTGTCAACAGAGGACAAAGCAGGCGCCAAGTCTATCAGGTCGATTTTGTTCCATCGTTTTGTCCCATGACCATCGGTCATTAGACAGGTCGACGGATTCACCAAGTATCACAAAATAGTGGACAGATGACGCCATTATAGTTTCGGGTTCGTGTGTATCCTTTTTTTTTCGTTCGGTGCATTTCAAGGCCTTTACTACCTGATTGATCTGCACGGCCAGGACCAAGAAACAGCATTGTTGATGTGCTGTTTACAGATCGTTGTCAGAGCCCTCATCGGGCAGGGGCATGGCGGCAGCAGCCTCCATCTCTTTGACGTGCTGGGCAAGCTCAGCCTCGTCAACAGTAGCCTCGGGGGGAGCCAGGGCGGGGGCAGCAACGAATTCCTGTGGAGGTAAAGGAATGTCAGTCTAATTTCAAGGCATCGCTAGAGCCACCGTGTTTGTCTAGTGTCCCAACCTCTCCTTAAAAGATCACATACCAGAGTAGGGTTGCCAACAAGCTTGCGGGCCAGCCACAGGAAGGGCTTCTCGAAGTTGTAGTTGGACTTGGCAGAAATGTCGTAGTACTGTAGGTTCTTCTTGCGGTGGAAGGTGATAGTCTTGGCCTTCACTTTGCGTTCCTTGACATCGACCTTGTTGCCGCACAGAACGATGGGAATGTTCTCACAGACACGAACCAGGTCACCTATGTATGCGTGTTAGTTGGTCGGCAAGCACATGGCAAAAAAGGGGTGCCAATGGGGAAACATACGGTGCCAGTTGGGAACGTTCTTGTAGGTGATACGGGAAGTCACATCGAACATGACAATACCGCACTGGCCGTTAATGTAGTAACCGTCACGGAGACCACCGAACTTTTCCTGGCCGGCGGTATCCCAGACATCGAAGGTGATGGGACCGTAGTTCTGAGCAAAGGCTGTGTTAGTCGGTGGGTGATGATGACAAAATGTGACTGTCGTATTGAAAAGCGTCTCGCAATATCGACTTCCTTATCGGCATATCTTGGCGCAGGCAATCTCGTCGCATGTATGTAGATATACGAGAATACGTACCGTGGTGAAACCCAGAGGGTGAACCTCGACACCCAGAGTGGCGTTGTACTTTTTCTCGAATTCACCAGTCAGATGGCGCTTGACGAAGGTGGTCTGTAGATGATTAAACGGTGTTAGCAAATAGCACATGTAATGTTTGAACCCGACAATGCCCCGCTCTGGCGCAGTGGGAGCGGGTTTACGATCACCAAGAGCAGCTCCAGAGCTTTTTCAAGCATTCAAGCGAGCTATGCCGATCCGTCTACAGCTGCTCTTATCTAAGCAAAGTGACGATTTACCTTTCCAGTACCACCATCACCAACCAGCACCAGCTTGAAAACAGGGCTCGCTGCCGCAGCCATAATGAAAGATGTGGAAGAGAAAAAAAGGATATGAAGAAAACAAGTGGGGGACGGGAACCTAGTTTTCGATGTTAGTATTTAACGGAGAGAAAGCGTCAAAGGTAGGAGTTGGCCCTAAGGACAGGAAATGAAAATGTGCTTGAAAATAATGTATCTCGAAGTTGGGGGACAGGCAACGTACCTAGTGACGAGCAAAAGGCTTTGGTGTACGGGGAGAGAAGGAAGAAAAAAAGAGGACTTAGGCCAGAAGTCTAGAGTGGGTGGTGTTTTGTATTTGTCCAAAGATGGCGGGGGGATTTCTGGCTTCACTAAAGGCGTAAGCGAAAAAATTCCACCCAGGCCAACTAGAAGAAAGAGAGGGGCCTGTCGCGTCACGTGCGTTAAGGCAGAAAATGTGATTTAGTCATCCTGCAAGGTGGGGCAGCGAGCTTTTTTAGCCTCACCGCCTTTATGATGGGCAGCGCAGGAAAGAAAGGGTTCCCTAGGAGATTAAGACAAGCCAAGCTGCCTGTAGGTTTCAATGCTCAAGCTCAACTAGCAATGCTATTCCCGTGGAAACATTGTGTGTATTCACACGCGTTACATTACATAATGGTACTTTTATCTATATTTACAAGACAAGGAAGATAACGGAACCTTTGATTTCATCATAGACAAACAGAAGTTTCTAGCAGAAACAGCTCATACCCAACATCAGGCTCAATCTATACACGTTCAGTCAATGCTCACATAGCCCCAGTCATATGGCAACTCACAGTATGCTGCTACCTTGAGACCAATCAATGTGGTTATTAGTCCAAACACTATTCGAACATATAAACCCAACGCTACCTTTTTTCTCTTAGGCCTGTCCATCTATACCTTAACCCCCATCTAGTATTTGATGAGCCTAAGACTATGGGTCCTCAGGGCACAGTAATTCCTAGACCTCCATCACTCCACCTAAGCCTACAACGAAAGGCTCGGATTTGCAGCAACAGTGCATTAAGGGATGCCAGGGGCGGATCAGAAAATTGCCGTTGTGATAAGCAGTAGTACCCAATTCATATGTTCATCCTTACTTTCCAGAAGCTTTAAGAATCGCGATAACAGCATCCGGCACGGGAAAACGTCAGCAAAACAAATCCAGTTGCTCGATATTTTCATCTTGGTCTACCTGCGACAACTTCAGCCAATAGGAAGAATATGACATCCAAGCAAACCACGTCCTCCCCAACCACTGAGAGGCGTAAGAGAGAGGCGAAGCTCTTCTTGACCACCAGAAGCAAGGGGCCGTGAAACCTTGACTAGGATGTTTTGCTATGTGAAAGAATATTTGCCCCTAGTTAGTTTCTCGAGGTGTCTTGTGTATGAAGTGATCATGGTTACTCACGTTCTCATTGCCTTGAACACATTCAGCCACCCTCTTCAGGCCATCGTGATTTCTCACGTTAACGTAGCCAAAGTTTCTAATCTGATCTCCGGGTTTCAATCCTGCATGGTCGGCTGGTCCTCCATTGACTACCGTATTGACCTTCGCAAATGGTGGCATGAGCTCTTCGGGGACATAGTCGCGTAGCGGAGGAGTTTCTTGACCTTCCTCGGCATCGATGTTGGTGGCGCTATTGTTCTTCAAACCAGCAAAATGCTCATGAATGCATGTTTCGATTCTAGCCATAATATCCTTGTAGTCATTACGAAGATGGATGATTCTCGATCGTGTAGTCCGGACTAGTTCAAGTTAGCAAGGCCAAACACCGTAGCTTTTTAGGACTCTCTGAATTGTGCTTACTTTGGGCAACATCAATATCAGATCGTGGAAACCCATCTCTCGTCACGAGCGGGGTTTGCATATCGACGCCGTGCTGAGAATTTCATCAGTTTATGCGATTGCCAAATTAGCAAAACGGATCAGTCACTATGTTACCGAATCTAAAACGCCACTTAAAGCTCGAAGCTCTGCTTCCATGTCATTCTTCTGGCGCTCCAATTCAGCGATTGATCGTGGTCCCACACCGATCACAGCAGAGCGTGAGCTTGTAGGCCCAGATGGAATGGTAGGCATGTGAATGTTCGCCATTTTTCTCAACTCTGGTTGTAGAAGTGTGTAATCAGGCTAACTTAGGCGTTGCACACAACAGGTTGGAAACTGAGAATGAATCAAGAACCACCTAGCTAAAACTGAAGAACAAAGGACAAAGCAATAAACATGTGCCCCACTCTGAGTTACGTATGAACAGCCGGAATGTTAGAGTTTCAAAGAGGTTCTCGGGTCGGTTGCGTTTGTGCTGAAGAATAAAGTGTTGGTTATGGAATGGATGGGTCATCATTCAGCTGGGCATGATCAAGAGCAGATCCAGGTCGTTGCCTTTGTAGTAACCCTAACAAATGTGTGAGCTGCATAACCCTAACGTCAGTCATGTATCAACACATGACTACTTCAATGAGCTACAGAGTCAGAGAATTTCAAGACCATACTAGAAAAAGAGTACCATGTTGTATTTAAATAATGCTTTTTTTTTTTTTTTTTTTGGCAACCCTAGAAATATAGTGCTTGGTGCGTGTTGTAGACTTGTTCGAATGCAAAAGTTACAAGGTGCTACACACGAATGGGGAACAGGGTTGCCATTTAGTCAAATCAAACTTTCCCAGAAACGTTCATGTATTTGTCTACGCGACTTTTCTTAGAACCGATGTCACCATTGTCACCATCACGATCCATCGATATTGGCGCTGAAAAAATCCGCTGTTAGTATTAGAATCTTATTTTCGATATACTAGTCTTAGCAATGGCTACGGGCGTTGACGCAAAACTGCTGAAG
>JAZBQP010000153.1:0-58567 GCA_038407015.1 Ceratocystis ficicola
CTTGTGGGAGGGAGCCTCCTACACGAGTCGTGGTCCACCCTTCTTCTGCTTGCATGCGGGCAGTCCTTCCTTCCATGAAGCTTCTAACCCATCGACATAGTTTCGTTGGCCACTTGTTTTCAGCTAGGTGCTTTTCCTCTATTCCTCGTAGTAGGGTTGTAGTTTGTAGCGAAGTGGGGAGGGGCTCTCTTTGTCTATATACAGGCATTATGTATAGTGTTGTTTGAAATTATACTTGTGTTATGATAATGCCATGTATAATGGCTGCTACGAACGATGTGAATAATAAAAAGAGCTCGCTACTTACCCTAAGGCTGGTGCCGGGCTGCCCACAAAGTCATCCGATCTAGTGTTACACTAGCCACGCAATTGGTACATACTTGCAAGATTCTCTGATGTCAGTTCTTTGATGAAGAAACTCCGGGATTTAAAATGCCTTCATCTTACCTGCATTAATCAGCTGCCAAACCAAGCTGGAGGTCTGAGAGAGCCAAGGAAGACATGATGTTGTTTTGCCTCTTCTCACACTCACCCCCATGTATACTTCTAGAAGGACTAAAAGAACAATGTCCCACTCCAGATGCCTATTTTTAGACAGTGATAAAAGCTCTTTTAACACGAGCACGTGACCTTTTATCAACAGGAAGGAGCTAATTTTCATAAATGCTGACTAATAGATCAGACTTTCTCTGAAATACGAGAGAAAGAGCTATTCGGTTGCTCATAAGGTGATGGTGAAGCGGTTGAAACATCCCAAGTTGAAAGGCAATTTATGTACATGCTTGTTTCATGCGATGTCTCTGTACATATGTGAAGAAAGTGCTGTGCAATGTACTGCATAACAGGAATAGTATAACCTGACGCACCACAGCAGCCATGGTGGTACGGCAAACGGCTGGTGGCGTGGAAGCATGATACAGTTTTGTCTATGGTCTGAGAGAGATGGAGAGATCGTTAGGCTCGTATCTACAGTGTTGTGTTGCGTTGCGTTGTGCTGCTCTGTTGTCCTCTCCGGCTTTATCAAGCCAGTGCACAAGCCCATACTTGATGTTCAATTGTCTCTGAGCACATCCACTTGCTCAAGACGGCAAGCCAAGCCAAGATGCCCTCTCGTCTAACTGGTAAACAGTTCAAACTAGATAACGTGCTTGTAGTCATCTGTTCTGATCAAACGTGCATAGCCATAGTAGGCGTAGCCTGAGCAGGACAAGGCTATTGCTATCCTAGCTTAAATCGCCAGCTCATGTGAGGCCTCAAGGCTGAAGCCCCAACTGCAACTCCATTATTTACGTTTCCTTATTTTTCTGATCTTCCTGGCCATCGTGACGTGACAACAATTGACGTGACGCCTAATAAATCTCTTTTCTCTGTGTCATAGAATTTTTTTTTTTGCGCTCGAGCGCTTGCGTTCATTGGTAGCCTTGCGCTAGCCAAGCTGAAGGCCAACAAACAACTGCCTGATGCTAACCAGGTGAATTCAACAGCCAAAGCAACAGGTCCCTAAGTGGACCTTCATTTTCTTCTGCAGCTTTTCTTCTGCTCTTTGATCACACATTCCGCAACCGGTTCAAAGCATCAATTCGTGTACATCCATGCAGGTTATCTATCCTGTCTAAATTTTTATTTTTCTTCTTTTTTTTTTTACGCTCGATCTCTTGTTGCTAATCGCAACGGTCTCTTATTTCGTCTTGTATCAGGGCTTTGCTCTTCTTGCCGTCGGTGCACCACCACTACTACAGTTTAATCTAATCACCACAGCCTCGCCCATGCCCCCCATTAGCTTCTTCTCATCCAGCCCTTGCTAAAGTACTCCCACCCAGTGTGTCCAGCCAGTCGTAAGAAAAAGAAATTTTACTCATGCAACTTGGCGCGCGTGCCCTCTAAGCCTTACGTCGCACTCGCAATCGCCCAGGCTCTCTCACCCTCGCACTCGCTCTTGGTCGCATCTCCACTTCATCTAAGCACCCGTTTTCGTACAGTGCTCGAAGTCGCTGCCTCACTACCAGCCAGACGGCCAATTAGCCTAATCACAGCATGGCCCGGAACACACACCCACAATATCAAATGACCAAATCTCATATCGACGAGCTTGATAAACGAACCCAGGCAAACCAAGGCGCTATGACCGACGACGATGGCCGTAGGCCCTCAAGCGCACCCGGGAATAAAAACGACGGAGCCACTATATCCACCGAGATTACCCGTGTACCAAAACGTCTACCCCCTCTATTACGGACAAAAAGTGAGTCCCATCCTCGGGACACAGACAGTGAGACCGGCCATGACGACGAGCACTATCGCGGTGCTCGGCACGGCTTTGAAGAAAACTACCTCTCAGAAGATGTGCTAGTAACTCTTGCCAGTGTATGTTACATCATTCCGGAAACGAAGCATGCACCTCATGCTTTCAACTCAACGTAACTTGGCTATTATTGCTCTTGACTGACCCTGGACTCTTCCACCTTTAGAGATGGCAAATGTACTATACCGATAAACGCTACGAAACCACCGGCAAACCCATAGTCTCCAACTTCAAATTAGAAGAATGGCGCATGCACGACCGTTTGAAGACCATCTCTGCCGCTCTGGCTATCTGTCTTAATCTCGATGTTGAGCCTCCAGATCAGCTCAGAACCACGCCTGGTGCCCGCATGGAAGCCTGGATCGATCCCACTGCTCCCGTCGGCCCCAAAGCACTTGATGCCATTGGGAAAGCCCTCCAGTCCCAGTACGAAACCCTCGCAATCCGAACCCGCTACAAGCAGTATCTCGACCCGTCCGTTGACGAGACGCGGAAGTTCTGCCAGTCCTTGCGCCGAAATGCCAAAGACGAGCGTGTCCTATTCCATTACAACGGTCATGGTGTACCTAAACCCACCGTTTCTGGTGAGTTTTGGGTGTTCAATAGAAACTACACTCAATACATCCCAGTATCTCTGTTCGATCTACAGGCATGGCTAGCTGGCCCTACCATGTTTGTTTGGGACTGCTCAGAAGCAGGAAATATTGTCAACAACTATCCTCGGTTTGTAGACAAGCACGAGGCCGAGGACAACGAGGCCAAAGCCATAGACCCCAATCATCAAACCGTCAACTACCGCCCTTTTATTCATCTCGCCGCATGCAGAACCGGCGAACATTTGCCCACAAATCCGCTCCTTCCAGCTGATCTGTTTACATGCTGTCTAACGACCCCCATCCACATGGCACTGATGTATTTTGCTCTCCAGAACCCTTTGAAAACCAATATTACCCCAGAACGAGCACGTGCGCTCCCCGGCCGTCTCCAGGAACGGCGGACGCCTCTAGGAGAGTTGAACTGGATTTTCACCGCTATAGCTGACACAATTGCATGGACGACTCTTCCCCGTGATCTATTCCGCAAATTTTTCCGCCAGGACCTCATGGTTGCAGCTCTCTTCAGAAATTTCCTATTAGCCCAACGAATCATGTCAACATACGGCTGCCATCCTCAGTCATTCCCTGAGCTTCCGGACACTCGCCAGCACCCGCTGTGGAAGAGCTGGGATTGGGCTGTTGACATGGCCTTAGCACAGCTGCCTATGCTTGAGCTCAAGGGAAAGGGGGGCATGGAGTACGAGTACGAGCACTCTGAATTTTTCGCAGATCAGCTGACTGCATTTCACACTTATCTTGCTCAAGGCGATGCCATAAAACAACAACCCCCAGAACAACTGCCTGTTGTTTTACAAGTGCTGCTTAGTCAACAGCACAGAGTTCGTGCCCTGATTCTTCTGGGACGCTTCCTAGATCTAGGACCCTGGGCAGTTCAGCTAGCCCTAAGTATAGGCATCTTCCCATATGTCTTGAAACTGCTTCAGTCCACAGCCATGGAGCTTAGGCCTGTCATGATTTTCATTTGGACGCGTCTCTTGGCCGTCGATAACTCTTGCCAAGTTGATCTTGTCAAAGACTCTTGCTATGTCTACTTTGCCACCATCCTCAAGCCTCATGAGCCGATCCCTGTGGCCGATGCTGACGAACACAAGGCCATGTGTGCTTTCATCATTGCAATGGTCTGTCGCGACTACGAAATTGGCCAAAGATCATGCAATTCTTCTGACATCATACTTTCGTGCCTCCTCCACATCCAAAACCCCAGCAATGCCCTTCTTCGCCAATGGGCTTGTCTGTGCCTCAGCCAACTGTGGCAAACCCTTCCTGAGGCGAAGTGGAGAGCAATCCGTGAGGATGCGCTCTCCAAACTCTCTACCCTCAGCAAAGACTTGAACTGTGAAGTTCGCGCGTCCATGCTCTATGCCATGACCACCTTCCTTGGTATACCTGAGATTACTCCAGAAGTGCAAAAGATTGAAGAGGGTCTAGCCTGGACTGTCCTCGGCATGGCAAATGATGGTAGTGCCATTGTCCGGAGAGAGTTCTTGGTGTTCCTGTCAACTTTTATTGTACGCTACGAGAGCAAATTTGTCGTCGCTGCTTATGAACAAATGGTTGAGGAAGACTTGGCGTCTAAAACCCCCCAACGTGACGACACTACCGAAACCAGGTCTGGTCTGCACTATGCACTCCCTGGAGATCGCGAAAAGGATGGCTCCATCAAGCCCTCTGCCCGTGGCCTTTCCTACAACACCGTGTTTGCTGCCATGTGGAGAGTTGCTCTGACCATGAGTGTCGATGCCCATCCTGAAGTACAGAAGGAGGCATCCATAATTGTCGATTACGTCGTCGATGCTGTCCTTCAGTCACCAGTGGGTCCTAACGCCCACAAACTACTGACTGTTCTCCATCGCAAGTATATGATGCATTCATCTCGCCATGCTTCCAAAAACAGCCTAATGAACAATGCCTCGTCAAGTATGTCAAATACGCCTCTTTCCTCGCCTGGGCTTCTGCGCCGCACGGCCAGCATGCTGTTCCCCCTGGGTGCATTTTTCAACAACGAAGATAAACCTAGCTCTACCAACCCCTCTCCCACTACCACGCCAGCCAACCACTCCCACCGGGCCAGTTCGATGCGCAACCCCCCTCTCAACGCAGCTACCACTACTAGTGGCAATCAGAATGATGACATAAACTCGCAAGCACACTACCATGTGTGCCGAGAACCTGTTTCCGGCATTTTTCAGCCGCGTGATCTCTCTGAGCCAGCGAAGCTTCCTCTCCCGAGCACCATTCTGGACTGGGCGATTGGCTATTTCCGGGAACCTCAAATGAAACCCGTTGAGGCTGATGAGCCCGGAAGTACTGAATATAACGAGCGTCTCTGGAGAAGGTCCCGGAATGAGGGCATCTTGAAAAAGACCCAGCCCCTCAAGTCATTTGCTGGCAGCCACAAATGGAACAATCAATTGGGCATGCTCAATAACTCTTCGCAGCCCGTAAAGATGACATTTCACCAGTATGAAGACCACCTTGCCGCTGCAGATGATGGCAATACAGTGACTGTCTGGGACTGGAAGAAGCAGTGTGCTTTAAGCAGATTCTCCAACGGCAACCCACCTGGCTCCAAGATCCGCAACCTCCGTTTCATCAACGAAGACGACCAGGCACTACTCATGCTAGGCTCTTCGGATGGCGTGATTCGCATTTACCGTGGCTATGAATCTGAAGGTCACATACAGCTAGCAACTGCATGGAGGGCCCTGACCGACATGGTGCCCAGTACCGTCAACTCTGGCATGGCCGTTGACTGGCAACAAGTCAGTGGGCGCGTTCTAGCAGCTGGAGATGTCCGTGTTATCAGAGCCTGGGATGCTGCTAGTGAGATGTGCACTATGGACATCCCTGCACGGTCCGGCTCATGCGTCACGTCTCTTACATCGGACCAGATGACGGGCAATACCTTGGTGGCTGGCTTTGGTGATGGCGCTGTTCGTGTTTATGATCTCCGCCTGAAACCACAGGACTCAATGATCAAGAAATGGCGTGACGAATCTGATCGCCAGTGGGTCATGGCAGTGCATATGCAGAGAGGTGGCCAGAGGGAGCTTTTGAGTGCTAGCAGAAACGGAAAAGTCCGCCTCTGGGACATTCGCATGGACAAACCACTCCACACTTTCCAAACAACACGTGACACGCTCCGGACCGCAAGCACTCATGAGCATTTGCCTGTTTTTGCTGTGTAAGTCTATCAATTATACAATCCTCTCCGCCTTTCAACAAGTACATCAGATTAGATTGCTAACCAAGTCACAGTGGCACATCGACACATACTGTCAAGGTCTTTAATCTAGATGGCCAAGAGCTATCTCGCGTAGAGCCGTACTCTAGCTTCTTGCAGCAAACACGGAGCAATCCGATTTCGGCCACCGACTTCCACCCACACCGGCCCATACTAGCTGCGTCAGCATGGGGTGACACACACATCAACTTGTTCACATGCGAGAACCAAGAATCCGAGGTCCACGTCTAGCGTACGCCATATCTAGATCCGTTCCGGCAGCGAACAGTAGGCAGTGGTAGTGGTGGCCGTAGCAGCAGTGACAGAAATAGCAGTGGTAATGGCAGCAGCCCGCGAGTGCTTTTAAATGCCACCCCACCCAAGGCCGTGCGGCGCTCTTCAACAACTATTATTCGTGGATATACCAGTATTGAGCCGCAGACTCATTACCGGCAAAGGCGGAGGCCTGTACAACTGGAGGCGCCCCCGACCTTGAAGAGATCCATGACAGCACCCGCCTGAAAGAAAAAGAGCGCGTACATTTGTCTATCCTAGTATTTGCTTAGTGCGCTGCGCTGTCCTTTTGCACACACAAGTTGCCATCATTACTATGCCTTAATTTGCAGACTCATCTCCACCCAGATGCAGTCTCTTCTACGTCTTTCCATATTCAATATTCACCCTTCTCATACTCTTTTTTTTTTTTTCCATCATCATTTACTTTCTTTTCGGCGGGACACTTTGTCTTTTGTTGTGTCTGTTTGTAGATCCTATAGTGGGGAGTAAGCGTTATGGTTTTTGTTTCTGATGTTATGCCCCTTCATTTGTTATGTGTTCCGTTGCGACCCAGTGAGGACTCTTTCTTGGTGGTGACGGCAGCTTTGGATGCCTGTTCTCGTCTTCATGGTATTTTCCACATGCTTTTCTCCCTTTTCTTTTCCACTGCCCCTTTCAATAGGCCATGATACAATTGTCATTAGCTCTTAATACTATCGCGTTTCGTTATAGAGCGTCTCCAGTGTTTCTCTCGTTTCAATGACAGCTGCACGAATCAGCCACAAGGCTGGTCCCACGTATGGCTGCTGAAGCAAGCGCTGGGCTATTCCCACAACGGCTGTGGATATTGCTTTACTGAACGTGCTCGTTTCTGAGCAACATATACGAGAAACAAGGACATGGAGACACGGCGGAACACATCTCCTGGCAAGCTGACAGTTTTATGGTATAAGTGTTTCAAGACATTGACTCATAATATGACGCTTATGTCGTCTTTCATTTGGGAGATGTCAGCTGGGTGAGGGAGAGAGGAGAGAGCAAAGCAAAGGGAAAATTAGTGCTATAGTCATTAGGGTTATCACAACATCTTATACCCTGTCCAAGGGCCAGTGCATATTCAGGGACGACTGATAGGGAGCAGGCTCCAAGGCTACACTTGGCGACACCCTTCATGGGGTCTACAGGCCAGCCTGTCTAGGGCCACGTCGTGATTGGACTAGGGCCCTGTCCAACATTACAGCCAATGCAAGGTACATTAATTATTGCTCGCCTGGGGGCGAGGGTGCAGCCTGAAAGGACATGTGATGCACTACACTACATAGTACGCGTTTTTTACCAAGGCGGCCCATGGGTATTTTCTAAGGGCAGGACTCATGTAAACATACACGAACGCCGAACACGAATGCCAATGCTGAGCTTCAAAGGCGCACTTCCAAGCTATGTTTCAAAGCGCAGATCGTTGTCTTTTTTATCTAATTATTTTTGTGTGAATCAGCATGATTTTCTGCCCACTCATGCCGGCGGCAGCTGGCAGAATGCTATTGGCGGCTGGTAGTAGCATGAAGGGGCAACGTGACCTAATTTCACAGTGGGTAGCATTTTTGTGGCCTTTGGCCAAAAGCCAAGGCTAACAAACAATATATCGTTGAGCTTGCGCTATGATGAAATGTGTCAAGAGCAACACGTGCAGGCGACTCACTTAAACGCATGTCAAAGAAGACGTGAATGTAAGAGGCCCGAGATGGAGCGCTGCAGAGCTGCAGCGTGAAGTCAGGGTTGAAGGTCATATTTCCCATCCCAGACACTCGCTACAGGCGCCCCTGCTTCTACACGCTACAGATGCGTTGCTTGCGCTAACGCTTCTGTGTTTCTTCTCCGAGAGGCTTGTGTACACGGTATGTAGTATGCATTGCACATTACACGCCACGCGCAGACGAGACTACATCCACTATGCCTAATTCACTTGTACCAAAGACCAAGGCTCTTGGCATTTCATCTGGCTTGATAGTCTCACGGCTTAGAATCTGGTGCTGTCATGCTGATGATGAGGAACTGAGACCCCCTTTCTGGTGTCAGTGCGTGCATGTGAGGAGGCTAGCTTCCCACTTGAGTGGGTAGCCCATAGTATAAACTCAGTTGGTTGTCCCACACGCACTCCTGAGTTTCTGTTGATCCATGGCACATACCAGGCTAGCAAAGAAAGAAGCAGGCAGCCAAAGTGAAAATTTATCTTGGTTAGCTTCATGTGGCACGTGGAGCACCAGTCCTCGCAGTACGGTACATGCGGTCTCAGTTTGTTATCTAACCTGACGTTGGAAGGCCTTGATTTACCAAACAAAACAAAAAAGAGAAGCCTTCCAAGCCGGGAAACCACACTCTGCTCTGCAATCTTGATTTCATGGCCTCTGTGGGTTTGAGGCTTTTATCCTTATGCATTCTTTGGGTTATTGCTCTTCTCGACATGCCAACTTAAAATTTTTTTCCCCACTAGCAACATTAATCTCCTGAATCTAAAGGAACGGGGTGGTCGAATTGTGAGCCAGATAGTTTTAGCCAGCGACTTTGACCACCACAACAAGTCCCTTCAGCCCAGCCCAAGATTTTGCGCTTTGGGGAAGGGGAGGCTTGACAGCCATTATTTTCAGCCCCCTGGAAATCTAATTCGATTCCCCAGCCGCCACATAAAAAAACCCAATGCGATTTTTGTGGAAGGAAACAAACAAAGCGTAGGGCGGAAGGTGGAAGGGCCCATTCCTTCTGTGTGTTCCGTGTTCTCTGAAGGGGCGAAGGAGGGAGGGAGGGGCGGTTTGAGGCAGTTACCCCCCTTCTCATCCTCCTTCCCTTCTTTCTCCTCTGTACTTGAGTCTTAATGCTGATACAGGCACCTCGCTTCTTTTTCCTGATGTCAAACAAGCACACGAGGAAACGCGGTGGCATTTCTTCGGCTTTACAAGGTCAAGCCCAGATTTGAATTTCACAAACCAACACTTGCATTGGAGTTCTTGCTTTTTTACACACTACTCGGCCCATTCCAACTCAGCTTTGGGAACGACCTATGTACCCTTCTGGAAGGAGCTTTCAAAACAGGGGATCTCCTTTCTTTAATTTTTTTTCTTTCCTTTTTCTCCAGTACGGGCAGTTGCTCGTTTCTGCTCCAACTTCTCTACCCAGTCCTTCCTCTACGTGGCTGCGCGTGTTTGCTTGCTCTCTTGCCAATTCGACTCGCATGCCCCATTTTGTTTCTGTGATTTTGTAATTGGCTCCATTAAATCCCGTGCAGAGTCCACCCACGACTGACGCTTATGCCCACACTTTAAACGCCTACGTCTAGTCAACAAGCAAGACCCAAAGCAAACGGGCAAAAAACAAATATAGGCTCCATCTTCCTGCATCAGATTTCGATCCCTCTTTAGAACACGCCCATTGCATTGGATACCTGGATACTTGGATACATGCAGCCGCACACATACAAGACACCCAAGGCCTCTTTCTCATCCCTTCTTTTTATTCTTTGTTTCTCGTGTGCCATTATAGGCCTCTCACCCATCCACTGTGGTGAAGCTTTCTGCCGCATCCTCCATTCGCTCGCTTTCTCATTTGCTTAGCTGTACAAATCAATTCACTAGAAGCAGCCGTCTTACTCCTAATCTCCATCTATCCTTACCTTGCACCTTGCTTCCATTCCATCACGACACGCCATCATTGGCGATCGCCGACTGCTACAAATCCCCATCCAGAAGAAAACAGCTTGTTATCTCGAATCTATACCAGCACAAGCCGCCTTGAATCTGCCAGTCTCGGGCTATTCCCCCTTTGCGAAGGCGCACACCACATTCATCTGATACGCGCAAAATAATCTATACCTATCTCCTCCTTGTACTGTATCTTCACAGGCTTGCGACGCGCCACCACCATCGCCAGCCATCATGGCTTTTCTCTTCAAGTCAAAGAAGGGCCACGATCGCAATTTAGCCAGCCGTGACGGGACCACGGGCTCCTCTGGATCTAAAGGCTCCTTTTCGCGCTCGACACCTACGGGAAGTCTCAACTCCCTAGCCGACGACACTCCTACTGCCAGCCCCGACCAGTCGACTCCCACAGCTGCGCGTAGAGGACCTAATGCCATAGATAGCCATAGTGCCACTCCCACTCCTCCACCCAATCAGCAACATCCGTCGCAACCCGCATCACAGCAAGTCCAATCTCCGCAACAAGGCCCGGGCCAATCTCCTGTTCAACAGGCACAGCCGCCCCAACAGCAGCAGATTGCACAGCAGCAGTCATCTTCAACTGATCTGCCGGTAAGTAGAAAATTCCAAACAGCCCTGTCCCCCCTCCCCCGTCATCCCTAGCAGCACCATCTATGTCAGGGTAGTGGAGCGCAATTCATCTTAAGACCCCTTGATAAAAAAAAACACGGCTACCTATTTCCATTGTTTCTCCTTTGTTCGATTTCCGTCTTGCTCCTTGAAATCTCCCTACAAAAAATTATTTGCGATAGCCACCATCATCCCGAACTTTGCCATCCGCGAGTGCAAGCATGGACTCATCACACACTCTAAATAATCGCACACAATAACTGACACACACGACCAATGCAGTTTCGAAATGTTGGCCCACAGGCCTCAAACCCCAATGCCTCTCTTTATCCTTGGTCGCAGCGTCGACTGACCTACACGTCATCCCATCCGCCGCCGTTCCCCCGATATGGCGCCGCTGTGAACTCCGTCGGCTCCAAGGAAGGCGACGTCTATATTATGGGTGGCCTCATCAACAGCACAACTGTAAAGGGTGACCTATGGATGATTGAGGCTGGGGGAAACTTGTCTTGCTATCCATTAGCAACCACTGCCGAAGGCCCCGGTCCTCGTGTCGGCCATGCTAGTTTACTAGTAGGAAATGCCTTCATTGTCTATGGTGGTGATACCAAGATTGATGAGAACGACGTTCTTGATGAGACTCTTTACCTTTTGAACACTTGTAAGAATTCTTGGCTCTCTGCGATCAGACTTCAAACCATGACACTTGCTAATTAATCGCAGCTACCCGCCAATGGTCGCGTGCACTCCCCCCCACTCCTCGACCGTCAGGCCGTTACGGACACACTCTCAACATTCTTGGCTCGAAGATATACATCTTCGGTGGCCAGGTAGAAGGATTTTTTATGAACGATTTGTGTGCATTCGACCTCAACCAGCTTCAGAACCCGACCAACAAATGGGAAGTTTTGATTTCCAACACCGAGCTGTCTTCTACTCCGTCTACGATGCCTTCTCCTCGAACAAACCACACCGTTGTCACTTTCAACGATAAGCTTTACCTGTAGGTTGGACCTCTCCGCTTATATATGTCTATTCCGCCATTGCTTGCGTCAAAGTCAAATGCTAATAAACATCTTGCAGATTCGGCGGAACAAATGGCTACGAGTGGTTCAACGACGTTTGGTCCTACGATCCAACAACAAACAAGTGGTCTCAACTTGACTGCATTGGATACATCCCGGTTTCTCGTGAAGGCCATGCCGCTGCATTGGTAGACGACGTCATGTACATCTTTGGTGGACGTACTGAAGAAGGCACTGACCTTGGAGATCTTGCTGCCTTCCGTATCACGACGAAGCGATGGTATACTTTCCAGAACATGGGTCCCTCGCCTTCGCCTCGATCTGGCCATAGTATGACCAGCGTTGGCAAATCTATTGTTATTGTAGGAGGGGAGCCTAGCTCTACTACTAACCCTATCAATGATTTGGGTCTCGTCTATGTTCTGGATACTACCAAGATCAGATACCCTAACGACAATCAGTCGCAGCGGGGTCCTGCTGCTCGCAGAACAAGTAATGATACAGCTTCGAATCAAGGGCCCGGACAACGAGCTATCAAGGATGGGGCTGTTGGGCCTAGCCCTGATGGTAGAAGGCCTGGGCCCCAGATGGCTGGTTATCAAAATGGCCCCAACGGCCGTCCTCCTAGCCGCCCGGCAAATGCACCTCCCGGTGGCCCGGGCCCTGGTCCCAATGGCCCCATGAACGGTGGCCCCGGTAGGCCCAATGGTAATCCAAACAATGTTGGAAACATTGGACGTGCTAGGGGCGCTTCATCTGATCGCGACTTTGCCGGCCAATCTCCTGTATCCCGGGAGAATTTAAACAAAGATGGCGAAGTATCTGTGAACGGCCGACGTACACCTCAATCGAGATCAGGCTCTAAAGCGGAACAGCGCACCTCTGAAGGGCCTCGCACTAGGTCTGCTCAAGGTCGAATGGGTCGCAACCAGGGATCGATTGATAGCACACATGCTAATGACCAGAGCATGAATGTCGCGGCTGCAGGTGCAGCTGGTGCAATGGGGGCCGCTGCCGCCGTAGCAAATCCTGCTGCCCCAGCAACTTCCGCGCCTTCTGCAAATGGCCCCTCACCTACTACTGCTCAGGCCGATACCGCAAGCCCTAGTGATGCTAACAAGAATGCCGTCCCAACAAATCTCCCCAGTCGACAGCCGAGCAATTCTGTAAACCGGCGATCGTCTATGCGCAACTCCCAAACAGTAACCTTACTTAAAGAGTTGGACTCGGCGAGAAATCGAAACGCCTGGTATGCGTCGGAGCTTGAGCTAGCACGCAAAGCCGGTTACTCGCCCACTTCTCACCTAGGTGGCCCAATGCTTGAGGGACGTGGCGCTGAGTCATTTGACGACGAAGACAAGCCTCTGATCGAAGCGCTTTTGGCTATGAAGAGCGAACTTGCAGCGGTGCAAAGCTCTGTTGACAAGCAGTCAATCTTAGCATCTAAACAAATTGCCGAAGCTGAAAAGCAACGAGATGCCGCTATACAAGAAGCTGTATATGCTAAAGCTAAACTTGCTGGCCTCACTGGCAGTGCCGCCAATACTCCCCAGCTCGAGGACCGTGATGATAGTGATCGCAATGATGACATTAGTCGCCGTCTAGCTTCCTCTCTCAACATCCAAAAGGACATGATTCTTCAAATCAACAGCTTGAAGGCAGATCTTGAGGTAGAGAGGAAAGCCAGGAAGCTAGCTGATGACACTGCTGCAGCAAGTCAAAGGCGCATGGTTGAACTGGAGGCATACAAACAGATGACATCGCCCGAGGTTGAGAGACTGAAGGCAGAGGTTCACTCCTTGCAGCGCGAATCTCGTGATCAGACCGTCCTATACACGGAAACTTTGGCGGCCATGCAGCTTCTCAAGGTCGAGAAGGACGAGCTTTCTATTAAATACAACGATGATGTCAGTACGTCAAAGGACACTTCTGAGACGATATCCTCGCTGAAGGCCGCTGTTGCTGCGTCTGCAGAAACCAAGGCACACATGGAAAAGCTATACACTGAAGAGCGAGCTCTTCGGGAAGGGGCCGAAAGTAAGCTATCCAAACTCTCCTCTGACCTTGAGGCCCGAACTTCCGAGGTCGCCTCTCTTTCTCAGCGTATGCGAGACGCCGAGGCCATGGCTGAGAAGTATGCTCAAGAAGCGGAAGCGCATAAAAAAGCAATCGTATCAGGCTTGGAGAAGATGGAGTCGCAAGATTCGCCCAGGGCCCTTCAATCTGAAAGCGAAAAGCTTGCTGTCATTACGGCTCAATTGGCTACCGCTACCGGCTTGGTGAAGAAGTATCAAGAGGAGGCTAATGTTGCTGCTGATAAGCTCCGTGGAGCTGAGGAACGCATTGCTGGTCTGGAGGCTTACCAAGAGCAGACAAGTCGCGAGGGCGTTGGAATTCGTAGACAGCTGCAGTCAACACTTAAAGAAACCCAGTCCCTACAGGCCACGATTGCAGACCTCAAGAACCAACTGGCGGCTCAGCAGCTCGAAACTAATGCTATTACGATACAACACACTACGCTCAAGGACATTCTCAGCGAACGTGGCATTAGCCCTGCCAGTGGCGGGAAGTCCAAGAACGGTTCTCGTGCTGTTTCACCCGAGCAACAGGCTCGTTTGAAGGAACTTGAATCTCAGCTCACGGAGGCCAATAGCGCCCATGAAAAGACGAAGCAATCACTCAATTCACAGCTGCAGGAGTCGGTTGCTCATTATCGCGATAAGCTTACTCAACTCGAGCAAGACTACAACTCTGCCGTTCATTATGTGCGAGGCACCGAGAAGATGCTACAGAAGTTGAAAGAAGAGCAGACTGCGTACAAGAATGAAAACAAGCGTCTCAAGGCTGATCTCGATAATTTCGAGAAGAAACTCTCCTCTGCCACTGCTGCTTCTTCTAAGGCCAACGACTGGGGTAAAGAGCGCGCAGCATTCGAGGGGCGAGTCGAGAAGCTTCAGAGCGATATGCGAGCCAATATTGTTGAGCTTGAAGGCAAACTGGTAACCGTCACCAACCAGCTCAGTGAGGCAAAGACTGAGCGTTCTGCTGCCATTAGTTCTTTTGAGGAGCTCAACCTGAAGATGATGTCTACTAAGAATGATTTGGAAACGCTACAGGAAGAGAACCAGTTACTGGAACGCCGTGCCATGGATGCTGAGCACAAGGTTTCGATGCTGCTCGATCAGGTCGAGTCATCAGTCGATAACTATCGTCGTCGCAGCCGTCAGGTGACTAGTTTCAGCGGGCCTCCCACTACTGAGACTAATGGGCCTGCTGTCATCTCTCCAGTAACTCCTGTGATAACTACCGAAACTACGACTACAACAACGGAGCCCACCAATGATGCTGATCGTGAAAGCTTCTACGGTGCCCCTGGTGGGGGCATTGGCAACCGCAACAGCGCGGCACTGGACAGCCTTGCTTCGGAACTTGAAACTTTGCGCTCTCAATGGGAAGCTACCAACAAGAACTACCGCTTGAGCAATGCCTTTGAGTTTGAGACTCAGCTTTCCACCAAGAAACCTGATGATGTCGCTAGTTTGGGAATTAGCGAGAGTTTGGCTGACTGGCGCAAGAGATTGGACATGGAAGAAAAGCAGAACGGGACCCAGGAGAAGTAGAAAAAGTGTTTTTGTTGTTCGGTTTCTAATGGCAATCTCTGCTTCGGGTCTTTGCTCACGCTTGGTGCATTAATCCATATGTTTTCATGGCACCACCACTTCTGTTTGTTTTCACTTCACGACCTCGTCATGACGATGGCAAGTGTTTGTTTATGCCTTTTCCTCACAGGGTATCATCGAGGCGGAGCAATAGGCATTTGCTTTGCTTTCTCTGTGGGGGCTCTTGACCAATCCCTCTCGGTTGGCAAGCGCTCCTGTCGTCCTTCCTGATTACTTTACTGTGTTCTGTTTCTCCGCCGGACTCACCCTACTATACAAGCACTTCACTTTTATGCCCTTATTATTAGACCTCTGAGCTGAGGATGCTCAATTGCCTTTTCCTTTTTTCTTTCTCTACATCTATCCCTTGTCATGTTTCTGGATTCCGTTTCTCCTGTTCGGCCATTAGCAGGTTGGTGATGGCCTATGCATGTTGTTGGAGTTTTACATTGCGAAATGCCTAGTTTCGCTTGCGCATTTGTTCGACTCTTGTCCTATCTGTTTCTTGAGCGTTCGTTTTTGCCGTTAGTGATTTCCCTTTTTTCTATTTTCTTCATCTTGATCACAAGGGGGGGGGGGCTCTGTTGGTTTACCACTTTGTGGTTAGCCATGGGATTATGGCTAGCTTTCTACTAGATGTGTCGTGTGTTCTTGGCCTGACTTCTTTCGTGCGTTGTGTTGCCTATGTTTTCTTCTATATTGTTTTATGTCTACTACTACAGGCTCTTTTTCTGGTTCATGACGTTTCTTTTATTCTTCTCCCCTCCGAAGCCTCGCTTCCGGGCGGGAACTATTGTTTATTTTTATTTCTATTATTTATTTCACTGCCGCAAGTCCGCTGCATTATCTTCGCACGTGTGTCTTATGATGTGACCAAGATGCTTCTGGCTGCCTAATTAGTAATAATGCTCAGTTGTGAATGGACGTCCGAATCCTTGGTGTTAGGATTTCCGCACATCGGCTTCCATCGGCGGGGTTGGGCGGCATAAGCTTGCGCTGCGATTGATTACCCCGATCCTCGCCTTGCAGGCAGGTACTCTTGTTATGGCTACAAAACAAAGTTGGGGAAGGTGCATGGTAACGCATGCAACTGCTACTTACATGCGGCACACAAGACGCAAAAAGAGAGCAACATCCCATCCCGTAAACATTTATGGGGAAGTCCTGAAAGGAGGGGCAGGCTGAGGGAGTTAAATGTTGCAGCGATGGAAATAAAAGCTGGGCAGCATTTTTCGAATCCAGCAACTTCCCAAGACTGCAATCTTCACATTCCTAGTTGACAGTTTCCTAAAAAAAAACAACTACGAGGTCTTGCTTGCCCCCATCATTTTTGTCTAGCCCGCATCACTTGTCACGAAATAATACCCATCTGCCACTTCAACTCGCTTTATAGCAATACACGATGCCCCTTGCTAGCTGGATTGAAATTGACGCACAAAGCGGATTCTCGCTTGAGAACCTGCCTTTTGGCATCTTCAATACTAAAAGCGATCCACGACCGCGAGTTGGTGTCGCGGTCGGCCAGAATGTGCTGGACATGGCACAGCTTACCACCCACCCTGCCTTTGCCCAGACATTTCCTATGCTGCAAGGCCTCAACGACGTATTCCGTGCCTCGTCGCTGAATGCATTTGCCGCTCTTGGCCGTCGCACACACTGCGCAGTGCGTGAGCGGCTCCAGGATGTTTTGCGGGCCGATACGTCCTACGCAGGCTTTCTACGCGACAATGCCGAGTTCCAGACCCGCGTGCTGCTGCCCCGGGACCAGGCCGTGCTGCAGCTGCCTGTCGAAATCGGCGACTACACGGACTTTTTCGCTGGCTATCACCATGCGCTGCACACAGGAACTATGTTCCGTGGCAAGGCTGATGCACTGCAGCGCAACTACTTGCATCTGCCAGTGGCATACCATGGGCGTGCTTCCAGCGTGGTAGTTTCGGGCACGCCAGTCAAGCGGCCTATGGGCCAGATCTTGGAGACTGCTCCGGGCGCTGTTGGGTCTGCCATGCCTGCTGCTGGTATGGGGGTAGCGGCGACGGTGCCGGTAACGACCCTATCGCGTAGGCTCGACTTTGAGTTAGAACTAGGCTGCATCATCGCCACGGGCAATAAGCCAGGAGAATCTATTTCTGTTGACAAGGCGGAAGAGCATATCTTTGGCTACGTTTTGCTCAACGATTGGAGCGCACGTGATATACAGGCCTGGGAGTACGTGCCGCTGGGTCCATTCAATGGCAAGAACTTTGCAACATCTATTAGTGGCTGGGTTGTGCTGGCTGATGCGCTGGAGCCCTTCCGAACTGAGCCTCTAGAAATTCAGGGTAAAGGCAGCCAGGAATACTTGCAGGAGGCAAACCCCAGGTCGGTGTTTGATATCTCCCTGGAAGTTCTATTGGAAGGTGAGTTTTCTGTCCTTTTCTTTTTTGTTTTCTTTTTCGTTTTTGCACTGATTTGGGGTTTGCCCCTTCTCCCTTTGCCATCTTTCTCATACCTTGCCTCCCCTCCCTCTCCCTCTCTTTCTTGCCCCCCCTTGACTGTTTGTGTGGTGGCTTTGATGGTAGCAGTGCCACTCTTGTTAGAAAGATACATCATCTTTCTGGTTTACCCAGCTCCTCCACAATGCAGATAGAACATGTATGCGTTGTTGCAGGCTTTGGTCCGATTCCTTGCTCCTCCCACAATAGGCTTGAGATCTCCGGGTAGTGGGGAAGCCCAAACAAGATGGTTGGTTGGCTGGAGAAGAGGAGAGGGGCTAAACCAAGTCTCAGTTCAATGTTATCCTCCTGAAGGGTGGCAGAAAGCTAATATGTATCTCTGGGCGTGAACACGCCCCGTGTTTTTGTGCGCCGTTAGTCAAGAACAAGCCTGAAAGTGGTGGCAATGAGGTCTCTTCATCGGAGACCCCCATTACTCGGGTTAGCAGCAAGAATCTGATGTGGTCTTTCCCACAGATGATTGCCCACCACACCTTGGGCGGCTGCCCGCTGCGTACAGGCGATCTTTTGGGATCTGGAACGATTAGTGGCGAAACCGAGGACTCACGCGGCAGTCTGCTTGAACTGTCGGAGGCAGGAAAGAAGGACGTTGTGATGTCTGATGGCAGTGTGCGCCGATTCTTGGAGCAGGGGGATACCGTGACGATGCGCGGGGTGTGTGTTGGGGCAGATGGAGTTAGGGTTGGGTTTGGAGATTGTTACGGGCACATTGTTAACTGAATTTTTTTTTTCTTTTTTTTTTTCTCCTTATTACCAAGAGTCCTTCATGACTGAAGCGAGAGATTAGAAGGGGAGGGTGGTGGCGTCGGTGGGCGGTGATACTGGCGGCAAAGAATAATGGAATGAAGAATAGAACAGGGAATGCAGACGGGGGGAGACAATAGAAAAGACAAGGAAGCGAACAAGGGAGACGGAGAAAGCCAGCCAACCAGCGAGAGCCAGAAAGTCAGAGGGAGAGGGGGGAGGGAGGAGGGAGGAGAGAATCTGGCGAACAGACAGGTGGAGGAGAACGAGACAGGCAAAATGGATGGACAGGACAGGAGAAAGAGCGTGAAGGGAGAGCAAGGAAGAGTTCGACTGGGAAATCGGCCGGTATCAAACACTTGATGGGGAAATAAAGAGACAAGAAAGGAATAAGCGCTTCTTGTTTGATAGAAGGGTATCGCTGAATTTGAGTAGGTATTTCCTCGATGAAGAAAAACAGACGAGCAGGGATAGGGGATAGAGCCAGAAGAGTAGAAGAGAAGCAGTGGAAGGAAGAGAGGTAAGAGAAGTTGGGGGCAGGGCAGGGCAGGGCAGGGCAGAGAGGAGATGGAAACAGGACCAAGACAAGACAACAGAGACAAGAAGACAAGGCAAGGGACTTTGTTTCCGTCGGGTCAGCACGAACTTTTTTCTTTTAAAATTATTTCTCCTTTGGCCTCAATCCAAGGTGGTGTTCCAGAATTGGTCATGTTGCCAAAGACCGGGTCTCTTTTTGGAACCCCCCGGTCAGACCAGACCAGCCCCAGCTCAAGCATGAGCCTAGGCCGCCTCAGAGGTTCTTGTGTCTTTTGATGTGAGATGTGATTTGCATGGCTGCTTCCCATCTTGACTTTTCCTCCACTCCCTTCCACATCCAGGGCCTCGAAGCGAAGATGTTCATGTTTCTGCCCTTGGTTTCTATATTTACCCATTTAACAGCCAGGTCCCCTATAGAGTGCCAAACAAAGGTACCTTTGAGGATTGTGGGTTTGTTGCGGATGCTAAAAGCGAGGCTCAGGCTTGGGATGAAGATGGAGTTGAAGGGCTGGTGGGTTTTGCAGCAGCAGTGATAGAATAGAGAGATGGGGAGCGAGAGGAGGGCGAAGAAAGAGGAGAGACGAAAGCTGGGATCATACGAGGGAGCTGAACAAGGTAAGATGTATGGGACGGAAATGGCAGAGGGCAAAGTTTAAAGGAGAAGGGGCTCTGTTGAACCAGTGGGTATGGACGTCAGAGAGAGAGAGAGAGAGAGAGCGTGTGTGTGTGTGAGAGGGAGAGACAGAGAAAGGAAGAGAGAAGGATTGGGATGGACAGCAAATAAGGGTGGCATCAGAGACGAAAGAGACCCGTGGTTGAAGAAGAGACGGGTCATCAGAGATGCTCGGTACGAGGATAGACATGGGGAAGGGAGCGCTGCTATCTGGGACCGTGGTTCTGCGCGTTTGCGTGTCATGATAATATTGTCTCTATCCTGGCCTCGCCCACAGCTGGGCTTCCATGGGTTGCTTCGGATTTGTCCTGGTACATAAGCCAGGTGTTATACCAATATCTCGAACATGCTGCAATATTGCCATAGCGGCCCCAAGAGGTTTGCTGTGTCATGGGGGTTGGGGTGGCTTGGGGCAGGCAGAGGCTCCTTCCCCTTCGGATTTTGTTCCTTGTGTCCGGATGGGTGTAGGGTGTAAGTTGCAGCTGTTATTAGTCATTGTTGCAGCCATCAGCAAGATGTGGACTTGGCTTTTGATTTCACCATCCGAGACGGATAGAGCGGTGCGGACTTTCGATTTCAGGACCCAACCCCGGCGAGAGGTGTGTGGAAGGGAGAGGCGGGCGGGAGGCGGAGCGGAGTGGAGATGAAGAGACCCAGCGTGCGAGCTTGAGGACAGGCCTGTGTATAGCGGTGCATAGCGATGCATAGCGAAGGGTGATGCTGGGTTGTAGTCCAGATGCTAGATATATGAGCACCTGGGACATGAAGGGGGCGTCACAGCCTGGTGAAGCTAAGAAAGAAAAAGGAACTTCTTCAAGTGGGCCGTTTGTTCCATTTTTCTTCCTTCCTCCATGCTCCGCCAATTTGCGGGGCACTGTTGGCTCGAGCTTTTTTTTTTTGGTCCAATTTATCGCAGACAGCGCTGTTGAGTGGTCTTTTAGGGGAGGGGGGGCAGGCAGTCCTCTGTAAACAGCGCTGCGTGCGAGCCTACAGCGCTGTGGGAGCCAAAGTTCCACGGCCTTGGCTGCCCATGAGGCGCAAAATATGTACTATAAGGGTAACTAAAGAGAACTTAGCCAAGACTAACCCCTACCAAGAACCACATGACGTTTTGTTCTGTTCTTCTTTTGCGTTCTTTTCGTTTTTCGGTTTTCTTATTCTCGCTCTTGTCTTTATACGACAGCCAGCAATATCCCATTTTTGGTGTTGTGTAGGCCTGCAGGCCGGCATGCTGCTGGCTTGTGGCGGCCGGCACCTGGGACTCAAGCGCCATTTAACCTTTTATTTAGCCACGTCTTGGCCTTCGTTTTTCGATTCCGCACTTTTGTCCTCAGCGGCGTTTCCTTGCCTGCTTGCTCTATGCCAAGTTTTAGGCTCAAAAAGAACGGGCTCGACAGGAGGGGCGGAGGGGGGCACGAAAGATACAGAAGGGCACAGAGGCAGAGAGCTGAGACGGGCAAGACTAAGATCGCCGGTGGACTGGGCAAGACCGCGCCCCATATAGCGTACGGGCGGCCGAACTCGTCGCAGCCAAGACATGCAATCTCGAGGTCCTTGATCTCGGCATGCGGCAAGAGGAGAGTGAAAAATAGCACGTGTCCACTCGCTGGCATCATGACACGGCAAAGCACGGGCAAAGGGGAGGGCCAAGGACGGATGCCAGACAGGCAGATCCAAGGCGCTCGCAGAAGCCAGCATGGAGAAGACGGCCTTTGCTTGCGCCACAAGCCAACCTCCGCTGGCCGCCCCCTAACCTGCTCTCGCGGGAAAGAAGATGTTCGTGTCGACGGAGGAGCCAGGCCAGCTCCTGGAGGTCTTCCGAGCAACCCTAAAACGAGACGCACGCAGCATGAAGCAGAGCGTGGGAAACGCGTCCTCTTCTCTCCGCCGCCTGGCCCTGGACTGGGACTGGGGGCTTGCTTGCTCCGATCTGGATCTTATTCCGCGTTGACCCTCGCGTTGGCTCGCGGCAAGGTTGTATCCTTGCACGTGTGAAGAGGATAAAATGCTGGAAAACCCGAACATTATATTAATATAATCATGTGAATAAAATAACATAAAATAAAAAATTAATTTAATTTTTTTTTTTCCATCTCTTCTCGTCTTCTTCATATGACCAAAGCTTCGCGTTCTGTGCTTCTTTCTTCTCCCTCTTCCTTTCCCTGCTTCGTTTTTTCCAGACTTCTTTTGCGGATTCTTTCTTGTTTTTTCTGTCTTCTCGGTTTTTCTTGATTATTCTCACATTTTTGCTCGTTTTCTCAGACTTCGTTTTCACAGCAAAATCACGGAGCTGAGCCTCCCTTTTTTATATTTCTTTGCGCCCCTCGTCCTCTGCCAGCTGTACACTGTACTTCTCCTCCTTCCTTCATTTGTATTGTATCCCTCGCTGCTGTGCTTGTACAAGGTACCTTTGTCTGTCTCTGCCTCGGCCTTGTCAGCACTACTCATCATCGTGCCCGGACTTCACTTCGAATTCTCGATTAGACTATTTCTCCTCCTTTTTTGTGTTCCTCTACCATAGTTGCTTCTCGCTGGTTTCTGTCTTCCCTTTAATCTCTTTAATTTCTGTAATTTTTCTTCCCTCCCATTCCTTTCTCTCGGCTCATTTTTTATTTCGCTTTATTCTCTCCGCGTAACGTCACTTCTAGCCGGTTAGCTAGTGAGCTAGTCTGTCGCCCTTATCAAACTCTTCTCTTGCCGCCTGCTTTGCCGTCCTCAAGTCCCCTACCCTCCTTACTTAGGCCTTTCCCACCCCGGATCCTTTCCCACTCTTGCTATCATCTGCTCCCATCGCTCTCTTCCTGCTCCCCCTTCTGTGTTCTTCTACCCTCAATGGCATCATGGAGCATCTTGAGACGCAGGTGAGCGACCTGCGCTATTTGGCCCAAGCTCCAACCCGTGCTTTGGGTGTAGCCATTGGAGGCGGCCTTTCGATGGGCATCGCATCTCCATCGCCGTCTTCTGATCCATCGCGAGACCAGCAGCAGCAGCAGCAGCAGCAGCAACAGCAACAGCAGCAGCAACAGCAGCAACAGCAGCAGCAACAACAACAACATTCGAATCTCCTCTCACATTCCCATGGCCATATGCACGGCCATCCAGTGCAGACCCAGCATCATTCCCCCCATCCCCATCCCCACTCCCATCCGCATCAGCAGCGCCAACGCCAGCTCCACGGACTCTCGCCAACAAACTCCAACCCTCCCTCTGGAACTGCCCTCACCTACCAGCCCATCACCCAAGTCATTAGGCCAGATGCTGTTGCGGCTTCGTCCGCCTCCTCTCACGATGTCACCGGCCTTTCTGCCACTCCTGCACCTAGCCTTCAGCCCTCTTCTATCTCTGCTTCTGGCGCCCCGATGACCTCCAGCCAGAGCAACGATAGCGCCCCTGGCGCAAAACGAAAAATCGAGGATGCCATCGACGACCAGGCCACGCCGCAGAAACAGCAGCGCAGCAAGCGCAATAGAGTAAGTCCAACCCAGTGCCAGGCTCGGCTACTTGCTGGCTTTCAATAAACACTGTGAATTCACGAACGAAATAACTAATATCGACAATAGTACATTAGCATAGCATGGTAAGATATAGCCGCCGTCGTAGCCCCTACTACCATCATTGCCACCGCTCTTCTGGCAACATACCGTCGCGCTGTCCCCTTTGTCTGTACTAACCCAACTGTCCGCTAGCAACGAGTGCAAGCGTCGCAAGATCAAGTGCAATGGCGAAACTCCCTGCCACCGGTGTGGAAACCTCAACCTCGCCTGCTTATATGCCCCCAACTGCTGTGCCAACAATTTCAAAGACTCAGAAGAGTTCAAAAGCATGTCCTCGCACCTGAACCAGCTGCAAGACCAGCTCAACAGCCTAAGCCAAACCGTCGACTCTCTCAAGTCGGACACTGCGAAACTCTCAAGCATCGGCCCCGCCCAGGCTGGCGTGCTGTCTCACATGCAGTCCTCGGCTTTACCACCGCCGACGACAGCGTCTGCCATCTCATTGCCACCATTGCCCCCTTCAGCCCTCCCTTCTACCATGGTCTCATCGCCAGCGCAATCCAGCGCCTCTCTGCAAAGAATCGACCCCGCCCTCACCATAATATCTGGGGGCAGCTCGCTCAAAGCCCTAGGTCTGCGTGGTCCCTCGGCCTATGTTGACCATAATCCGCCGCCGCCACCAAGCCATCACTCAGGCACAGAGAACGCCTATTCACAGTCAGGCCGTGGTCCATACAGGTCAATTATCGACAATGGCAGCTCTGGTGTCCCCGAACCATACGGCGGGCATGTGTCTGTCCACGCCTATCGCCACCAGGCCTCATCTTCTGTCGAGGATCCGCTGTGGGACTTGAGCATTGACGAAATCACCCGCATCTGCCGCCTATATGATGAAGAATGTGGAGTCTTGTCACCAATGCTTGTAGTCAATAATGTCATTGTACATGCGCGCAGCTTGTTTTCAGTCATGGAGAATACCGCCAAAGATCGTGGCGCCATTTCTCTCAATGATGACAAGACGCTTCTCCTCAAAATTGTCGTCTGCTGTGGCATGGCTGTTGAAGACCGCGGATATAGCGAGCGGGCAGCCGCGCTGTATGACAGCATGGAGGCAAAACTCAATAAAAAGCTGATGGCTGACAGTGTCGACGTCGCCGATATTACCATCCTTGCCTTGTTAGCTGGCTACCGCTACCTTATCAACGATGATGTGCTGGCTTGGCGTATCATGGGCCAGGTGGCCCGGCTTTGCATCGAGATCGGACTAAACACCCGCCATGGCATAATTTCCATTCCTAACGAAGAGGAACGCAAAAATGCAGTCTTGGCCTTCTGGGCCGTCTTTATTCTTGATCGCAGATGGTCGCTCTGTGCAGGCCTGCCATATGTGCTGACAGAAGACGTCGTTGAAGTCAGCCTTCCTATACCTGTAAGTTAAAGCCCGAAGAAAAACAGTCTGTCCCGTGTCTCCCTATTGCTGCCACCTATCGTCTCTCTTCTCATTCTGTACCGTACTAATGTGCCATCTTTGACTTAGGAGGATCAAAAATCCATGGTTGCTATGATCAACTACTCGCGCCTGGCTTCTCGCGTGTGGAGGTTTGTTACAAACATCAATGCCGCCCTCATCTATGACCTCCGTATGGAGGAGGTTTATAGTTATGACCGCGAAATCCGCCAGTGGTATGACAGCGTGCCTGACGAAGTCAAGGTGCGCAACTGGGACACGGATAAGCATATGATGAGCACGCCGTCGTATAACTTACAACGGCTGCGGGTGTGGACCTATCTACGCTTCAATCAGCTGCGCATTTGGCTTTACATGCATGTGCTAAAGAGCCCTGCCAGCATCATGCACAGCCTTAGCCATGCCAAGGCTGTGGTCGACCTAACCAAAGACACTGTGCGCTACCTCACACATCTTAACAACACGACCCCAGTGTACCGCCGCGTTCTGGCATACTACCAAAATTTTCTCTCTTCTGTCATTGCTGTCCTATTTCTAGCCTGCACACACGCCCCTGGCCATTTTCTTTCCTCATCGCGTGACGACTTTTACCACGCTCTGGACCTGTCTCGCGACATTCACCAAAAAAGCTGGGTATCCAAGAGGCTATGGTGTGCCATCGATCGCACGCGCGAGATGGCCCCTCGTCTTGGTGTGCGGCTGCACGACTCTTCTAATCCTCTCGCTTCGGTTGCTAGCAGTGTGACTCAAGGCCAATCAGCCTCGCCCATGTCCATGGGAGCGCCCAGCAGTACGCACGAAGACTCGCACGGAAGCACATCTGGACGGCAGAACTTCGTCCTTGCCCCTCTTATGCGTAACTCATCATCAACGTCAATGCTAAATTCCGCCCCTATTGGGTCGGCATTACGCGACAACATTCAGGGTGTAGCGCCACTGATTAGCAGTGAGTCTCTATCTAACGGTGCGAAGCTGCGTGTTGAGTTTACGCGTTTGTTTGAGGCCTATGTCAGCTCGCGTTACGCCAATGCTGCCAATGAATATGCCATGGGCAAAGCCGCAGATAGCCATGGTGTGACTTCGGGGCAGTCGAGTGAGTTGTTTAGCTATCTTCGAGAACTGTACTAGACTAGCCGGCCGTACATCCAGGGTATGTATGGCTTGCCTTGGACGTATGCGTGTCTTCTTACTGGTCTCGTTTTTTTATTTCCTCGCATCTCTCTTGTCATGTCCTCTTTTTCTCTATCTTCGATCTATACGCAGCTGATCTTTTTTTTATCTTGATATCTTTTTGCTTCTCTCCGATCAATGCCCTTTCTTGGTTGTTATGGTTATTATTCCGCCGTCATGCTTCTCAGCTCTGTTTTATTTTTCAGCACATCTTCATTTCATATATAGATCATCTTACCGGTGGAGTTAGTGTGTTCTGTCTTGTCTATCTTTTTTGTTTTGAATCCTTGTCCATCGCCTAGCCATGTTTACATCACTTGCATTCACTCGTCCTTTCGTTATATATCATGCGCGCCTTTTTCTTCCCTTGACCCTTCATCATCGTGTTCATCACATCGCTACCTAGCGCTAGCTAGCTACTAGCTACCCTTGTATCTCGCATTGTGGCATTATCAAGACTCGCTTCGTCTGCCAGGCGCCAACTTTGCTCTTCTCTAGCGTTTCTTTTGCCTCTTGATGGTCCTATTCGTCTAGTTTCCCGTTTTGTAGCAAGTTTCGTTACAGAATCCAAAGTATCTGATCTTAGCCTCGCTCATCATTCCGTGCCCCCAAATCCCACCTTATATTCCCGTTTAGCCTGTCTTTCGCTGTCTTTCTCGCCCGCTTATTTTACTTTAGCCTTGGCGTTAATTGGGGCCTGTCATCAAAACGACAAAAATCCTCCAGCATCGCGCTTCCTATCGCAGTGCCGATCTATCTTTCGCTCTTTCGGCGCCTTGGATCTGTTCCTGCGCGGAGCGAGGGGGAAGGCTTTCTAGAACACTCAAGGGCTCTAAGTGGCAAAGAGGCCTTTGGAAAAGTTGACACGAGGCCTCGTCCCTTGCTAGGACGGAGATGAACGAGCTAGGAGGTCGAGGCTAAGCGCGTTAGCGGCAGGCGGATTGCTCATAGCGTTAGTGCGATCTAGTAGTTGGAACTAAGGGGGCCTATTTCCATTTCCCACACTTGTTAAACAAGCTGTGCAACGAAACCAGGCCAGCTGGGTTGCTCTCCTTAGTCCTGCCTGTGTGGTTTTCCCTTTTGCCCTCCTGCGCACGTTTCGCAAGACAGACATGCCAGATACACATGCACATGCACGTACGCATTGAACTCAGACTACCTTGACTCCAGACCCTGCCTGAGCCAACGCCCGCCGGTCCCTTCAGACAAGACAAGGTGGCCACAGTTGCGTGAGGGCTATAGGAATGATAACTAGCTTGTCTTGTCTCATCTCTTCTCGTCTCGTCTTTCCTTCTCAGCACATGCACGCAATGCATAGTGGCGGACAAAGCCAAGGCAAGAGCTACCATTAGCTTCTGACATGCACTCTCGCAGTCCCACTGCACTATAGACAGGCTAAACTCATACGAGTCTCACAATTCATCAAGATGGAATGCCGCGTAAATCAAAAGCGGAAAAGTCGACAAAGAAAAAGAGAATCACCATTCCTAACCCAGCTCTATCACACGAAGGGGAACCTAGGTCTGTACACCAAGACTTTCATTGTTTGTTACATAGTAAAAAGAAAATAGGCCTAGGGTTATGTAGTTACGCACAGTCCTTGAGAATGCAGCTGTGTGCTGATTACTCGGCCGGAATGTTGTTATATCATGATGTTTTTCATTTCTAATTGCACTTTTGTGGCTACATATTTAGCTTACATTTACCATTTTGACTATTTCTAGTCCCAAGTGGCTGGATATGTCGTTGTCAGACAAAGAGTGCAATATCTGGACACCTAAATATTTGGCTGCGCCTTGAATCTGCTGGATATGAACAGGACCTATAACTGATGGTATATTGCTGAATCTTCGATCCTTGCAGCTTCTATTCTCCATTAACGCGTCCGACAGCTACTACAGACCCATTACTCAAAGCAAATATTGCACACAACCGGGGATCATGCCCTTGCTTTCCGCGAAAATAGGGCCAGTACCCCATGCTTTCATGTGGTCCAGCCCTTGCTCTGAGGCTCTGCCGAGGTTTCTCAACTTCTGGTATCAAGTCATTACCATTACATTACATACATGCATATATAAATATGGGTTTGGCAATGCTACCTTTCCCATCGTGTCGGCTGTCGCTAGCTTATTCTTCTCTATACCTACCTAACTATACCCAGACATGCAAGGCTTAGGGACACGAACTCTCTTGTCCTTAGGAGTTGCCGAGGTTTCGTCATGTCCTTTTGCACTCTTGTAACCGCGGTTTTGAATCTGCTGTTTGCCACGTGTAAAAAGCGATGCGTCACATCCTTCTTGAAGCTAATCAAACAACACACAGAGATATTCCACAGATTGAGAGCACAGTCTTTGCCCCTATAACTCGCCCTATAACTCGCCACACGCTGGCGCGAGTGAGAAAAGAAGGCGGAGTTTCAGGCTTTTCCTCAGTCATTCAACAATATAAAGTTAGAAATGTAGCATTCCGGGTCCCGAGGTGGTGGGTGGTAGTACCGTTGGTGTAGATTAGGCCAGTGCACAAGAAGAGAGTTATGTCTCAAAGATCCGTTATAGACCCCCAAAAGTACGCCGAACTGTTATCCCTAAACGGCAAACTCTTCAATCCTTGTGTCTGACGCAAGGTGCGAGGGCCGGGGGAGGAGGACATGGACGGCGGATGGCCGACAAGAGTCTTGAATAACCGGAAGCCAGGATGGCTCCCGGGCTTGTCTCCGGCCTCTTGATTGTTTCTGCCGGCCCTTCTCTTTTTTTGCTGCTATCACTACGAGATGATGTGAATTTCCTGTGCTGATCTCGGTCGAACTACTTGAGAACTGGGTGTCTGGTTCGCTGTAATTGCCCTCGTCATCGTTGCCATATCGTTGTTAGTGGCTAATTTGTAGTTTAGTGGCTGCTTTCCCATCTTCTTTCTGTTGCGCATTCCTATCGTTACCCCGTCCAACAAAGCTAGGCCGGCCCTTTGCTCAATAGAATTGATTGAAGTTGCCCTGTTTTCGTTTTTAGTTTACATTTGATGCCTTTTCAGTAGGTGTCATACCGGGCCACGTCGTCGTCCTCCCTTAATTCGTCGTTTCATTCTTTCATAGCGCACATGGTCTGAGGAAACATGATGCCGACAAGTCATGCTGTGTTTGTTGTTGTATCAAGTGTTATTTCGTCGTGACTCTTGCTGTATTTTAGTAAATAGCATTTCTTCTCCGTGTTGTTGATAAACCCAGACTCTTCTGCTTGCTCTTAGGTTCTCATGTTGGTTGCCTCTAATACGCCATTGCTGGTCTAGCTGTCCATCGTTCTGCTCTGTCTCTTCACTACCTACATACCTATCCTTTGGCAATCTACCTTTTCTTCACGCAATGCTTCTTTCGTTGTTGGCTTATATTGCCTTTGCTGCTGCCTGGAGCGCGCCAAAATACACAGGCTACAGTCTTGTGTGGGCAGAGACTTTCAGCGGAGACTATGGCGCAATGCCTAGTTCAAGGAATTGGAACATCATCACTGACATTTCTGTCAATAATGAGTCGCAGAAATATACCACTAGCAATGAAAACTTGCAGCTCAGCGGAACAGGTACCCTGCGCATTGTCCCTCAGTTAGCAAACCGCAAATGGACTTCGGGCCGCATTGAATCCAAGTACTCGTTTTCACCCACCGACGGCAAAATGACCATGGCCGAAGCCTTTATTCGTTTTGGAAATAATAATTCCGGCTTCAAGAAGGGCATTTGGCCCGCCTTCTGGACGCTTGGTCAGACTTGCCGTACGAATAGTACGTGGCCCTCGTGCGGCGAGATTGATATCCTAGAGACCGTCAACGGCGAACTCACAGGCTATGGCACGGCCCATTGCGGCGAGATCCCCGGAGGACCTTGCAAAGAGCCATCCGGTATCCAGAAGTCTACCCCGCTCCCCAGCCAGTCATGGTATCGTTGGCGCGTGACTATCGACCGTACAACTAGCAGTTGGCGTACCGAGTCAATCAAATGGTACCGCGACAATGTTCTGTTCCAGACAATTACCGGCGCGGAGGTTGGGAATGAAGTAGCGTGGGCATCGCTCGCCCATGATGCGAAATACTTCATCCTGAACGTCGCGGTTGGCGGTACTTGGGTAAGTTCTACGATACTGCTTAGGTGAATGATCAATCTTCAGGTGGTACAGATCACATGACTAACCCCACTTCTTTTTGCCTTAGCCAGGAGCGACCAATCGGCTAACACTGGGTGGTTTGGGTGCCATGATGGAGGTTGGTTACGTTGCCCAGTACGAGTCTAAACGTGCATGAACTGCATTTTTATCATGGGCTACATTGCTCTGTATGAGGGAAATCTCTGATTCGACACAAACAAGAGTGCGCCTTTTTAGGGGCCTGTTCTTTAGTCGTGATCTAGAGCTAAACGAGCATTTTGATGTCTGTCTCTCTTCTCCAACAGCGCCATTTGTACACATGTATGCATGTACATATACCTCCATCTCAGCTGTGCTACCATTATATTTACCTCTCTACATAAGCCGTTAATTCGTAAATCAATCAGCCAAATACGCACGGTGCGCGCTAGGATGCAGCTTCTCCAACCGCTATCTCTCAATGTCGTAAGATTCCTCAGGTTCTTTCCAATAAACAGACGTCAGGCCTGGTTCTACCTACCATGTCTCGTGACCCGACTTGATGACGCACTAATAAAACTAGGAAAGCGGCACCAGCGGGATTATTCGTTCCGGAAACTACCTGTACTTGCACACACATCTAGTGCGCTTCATGCTGTGGCCAATTTTCTCACACTGGAATTAATGGCACAAAAAATGACAGTAAACTACAGTTGCTCCTTTCAGTGAAACAACAAACGGGGATTATGACTCTTCCATGTCGTGATTTGGTGATTTTTTTCTGGATACTGGAGGTTCAAGTGGGGGAAATAACTGCAACTACCTTTGTTACTTTCTCGTCAAGATTCAGCCTGCAACTTTGGCCGGCCAAATCATGATCCAGTTTCTCCAATTTGTGGTTGATTGTGGAGTGTTGGTATACAGGTACTTCAAATCTGGACCTGAAGCTAGCGGACAGCTAACCCTAGAAACCCGACAAGGGTAACGGCCCGTCAGGGCCACAATTGTGGGTCTGCTCTGTGGCTTTGGTCAGGATTGATGACTCCGGCTTCTGATTGGCCAGCTGCTGTTTCTACACTCCCAAAACGGCAGTGGCAGTGGTCTTGGCCCCTCAAACATGCCACAAGTCGAGTGACATGTCGGTACACGAAGCTGGCCATCATCCTACTACACTACAACGTACCAGATATTGTCACGCGATTTTCAACCGTAAATGATTCTAAATACACACTGTAGTGTTCCGTTTGCAAACTACTCTTCTCTCTGTCTCCAAGAAACTCCCAACGAGAGGCGTTGTCTCCCCTGGTTCAACTAGCCATGGCATTGATGAGATTACATTACCCCGCCCGTACCAAGGAGACTTGCCTCTAAGACAAGAAGCAAAAGAAACAGCCGTTTCGCCTGGCAGTCAGTCGACAAGTAGGGAGGCTGGCCAGGTTAGTCATATGTAGACTATAGACCCGACTAGAACAGTCTGGGGGCGGGCGTAATCAATATAAAAGCTACGTCCTGCTCCTGGATTTTGTATCTCCCGTCTTCGATCTTGTTTTCCATTGCTCTCAGTTACCATTGCTACTTCCAGGCGGTCTTCTTGTTGTAAGTAAGAGTTCATTTGTGTTGAGTAGCCCCACAATGGGTGTCCACCCACTTACACACCGACCTGCATTTTACAATGCCCACCCCACAAGTCAACCATGGCGCTAATATCACCACCTATTTCCAGACAACAATCAACCATCAAACTACCAGCTACCAGCTACTAGCTACTAGCTACTAACCACCAACCACCAACCACCAACCACCAACCACCAACACCACTATCATGTCCGAAACACTGGCTCCTCTTTCCAAGGTCGACTCAGCCGTCGACGGTGTCCATGATGTTCCCCACAACAAGACCCAGAAGCACCGGAGATCAAGCTCCAGTGTGTCTGGCGTCTTTAATATTCTAGATCTAGGTATGCGGCGACCCACCCACATGATGTTTAGTCTCGCGTAATTTGCAGCATCACTTCAAAGCCATGTAATTCAAATCCCTAACATTGAGAAGAAAGGGAACGCACCGAGCTCACACTCCCAATCGAAACCCAGCGAACTGGCTGGAAAATCAACAGCTCTCCCAACACCATTGAGGACACCAGCATACTCAAACTCCCCCTCGTTACCCCACCCGTCAAGAAGATCGACCTGCACTTCCCTTTGGGAATGGAGGTAACGGCCCGCAACATGAAGGGCGTTACGATCAAAGACGCCATGGATGCCATTCATAAGGCATACAAGAAGCGAGTGAGTAGTGCACATTAGTATTTTATACACACAAAGACTATGCTAACAGTTTGCCTAGACTGATGATGAATTAGAGTCTCCATATCTGGCTGGTTTTGAGTGGGACAAGGACGAGTGCTGGACACGCCTCATTGTTCACCTTCAAAAGAACCCCGGCCCTGCAGGGGCTATCGGCAGCAACTCGCAGAAGAAGAAATCCAAGAAGAACAGCCAGTAGTGAATTCACGGCTTCCCTTCAATCTGCTCTGTCAGCTGGATTATTAATTTTCGGGCTCGGTTGCTTGCCCTTGTAACGGCACCGAGTATGTTACGACACTCGCCAGCCTCACTGGCCGCGAAGGTCTTCTTCCTGCACACTCGTTTGTCACAACAATGGCCCCGGCCTTCCATTCTCTCGATGACTTGTTTACTTGGCGAGGATTTCAGAATCTTTCTGTTCCGTGTCTTGGGGTAGTGTCCGTTCTTTAGAAGGCGTTCAAGGCAAACAGGCGCACGTCGATGTTCTTGATGTTGCAGGAAAGCAGCGCCTCGACGAAAGCCTCCTATTCGTATGTGTAGATATTAACACGTGCATTGAAGATATTCTCCACACATCTGATTCCGTGACCCGAAAGTATTCCGTATTTAGCAGTCCTGAGATCTTTAAAGCATGGTGGAGACTTCGTGGGTGGGATCGGTCCCGCATTTGATCACTTTTTTAACCCTAACACTGCGCATCTCCATACCCTGTTACTCCAAATGAACATCTTGCAAACTATGCGTCCGACAGTACAGTCGAGAATAATGCACAAACACATGTAACCTATCGGTAATGTGTACACATTATTGTGCTCTCTTCATCTGGGGAGCCGGGGTACAATGTGGGTTGCATCGGCTGAACTTAGCTCAGCTGCCAATGAGGGGCGGAATTATCCCCCTTGTAACCATTGAGGAAAATCTAAGCCGGCTTAAGCAGTCTCATGACGTTGTAGGCGCGGTGACGGAAAAGCCTACAAGATGCAAAAGGGAAACGGGAAAGAAGGAGAGAAGGAGAAGGAGTACATCAGCTGAAGAACCCCACAGGGGACAGAAGAGCAGTTGCGCAATATGTTTTACATTCCAAAGCCACCCAACATCCTCACAATCAAGCTTTCTCTGGCTACTCTTATTTTTTTCATCAACTTGACTCTGCGAATCAACAACACCGGCCCAATCGTCATTGCTTGTGCTAAAATACGTCATTATGCCGCCTACCAAGTTTGACTTTCCTGAGAAATATCGATACCAAAATGCCTTCAGCTCGTATCTAGAGTAAGCGGTCCCATTGTCCTGGTCTACTACAAAGCCTTTGGGCCTCTTTAACTAACCAGCATCTATTCCTAGAACTGAAGCTGTTGCAGGTGCTGTTCCCATAAACCAAAACTCCCCGCAGAAACCACCACATGGCCTCTATGCCGAGAAGCTATCGGGAACGGCATTCACCGCCCCACGACACGACAACAAGCAAACATGGCTTTACCGGATTCTCCCCTCCTGCTCGCATGCACCATTCCAAGCTAGAGCAAACGACCCCAACGGCCCCAACGGCCCAGACCCTGCGGCTTTCAGCTTGGCAAAACTGAACTATGTCCCAAACCAACTTCGCTGGGACCCGTTCGATCACGACGCCTTCAAGGCACATGATTTCGTCATGGGAATGCATCTGATTGCTGGCGCTGGCGATCCATCGCTCAAGCAAGGCCTCGGGATATATGTCTTTGCAGCAGGCAAAAGCATGGATGAGCACAGTGCATTTTATTCCGCGGACGGTGACCTGCTCATTGTACCGCAGGAGGGTGTTCTTGATATCCGTACAGAGATGGGCTGGATGCTAGTCCGGCCCTTGGAGATCTGTGTGATTCCACGAGGTGTCAAATATCAAGTTCACCTGCCTGCTGGATCAACGCGTGGCTACGCCCTCGAACTTTACCAGGGCCATTTTGCCTTGCCTGAGCTTGGACCCATTGGTTCAAACGGACTTGCTAACGAGCGGGACTTTCAAGTACCTGTAGCCTGTTTCAGTGAAGATTTCGGCCTCTCGGCGGGCGAAGGGCCTCCCAAATATGCCGTGACCGTCAAGTTTAACAACAAGTTTTTCTCAACCTCGCAGCCGTTTACTCCTTTTGATGTGGTGGGATGGCACGGAAATTATTACCCCTATAAATACGATCTCGGCCGTTTCAACACGATTGGGTCGATCTCATTTGACCACCCGGATCCAAGCATCTTTACTGTTCTATCCGCTCCATCTCCCGTCGCAGGAACAGCAGTTGCTGATTTTGTAGTGTTCCCCCCGCGTTGGCTTGTAGCCGAGGATACATTCCGCCCGCCGTGGTTCCATCGCAACACAATGAGTGAGTTCATGGGCCTTATCACAGGCGAGTATGATGCCAAGAAAGGAGGAAAGGGAGGGTTCGTTCCCGGCGGCGCTAGCCTGCACAACGTCATGAGCGGCCATGGACCGGACTCAGCGAGCTACGAAGGGGCAAGAGAGGCGGAGTTGAAGCCGGTCAAGGTTGGTGGTGGGAGCTGTGCGTTTATGTTTGAGAGCAGCCTGATGGTGGGAGTGACAGAATGGGGGTTGAGCACATGTCAAAAGGTACAAGAGTACTACAACAAGGAGAGCTGGGGAAGTGTTAGGACGCATTGGACGAGGCCCCCAACTGGTGTCATTTCACATTTGCTCAACCAGTGAGCAATGCTGATCAATGGCTATGCATGATGATACTTTGTTTGTTTGTTTGTATTATTTAAAGTCTACCTACTGGTTTTCCACAGCAATACGATGGCATTTTCCGGACGGGGGCACCTCCCAGGCGGTCAGCAGTGACAGGAACGCTTAGATTTCGAGTATCTCCTATGACTTTTTAGGGCCCGGCAATACAGCCAGGAGGACTCTCTATCCAGCGTAGCCCAAAGACGTACCTGTCGGGTTCCAGGATTGGTTACCTGGTCTTTTTGGCCTGCGACCCCAAACATGAATACTATCTACTCTAAAAAGTCACTGGCTATCGGCACGGGGGGTAGGCCCCGGCGGAGTACGGTGGTTTTGTCCTTCTGCATGTATCGCGGTTGCAGCACCTCTGGTTTTCTTATTTTTCATACCCCCCTTTCCCCACTGACAAAACCCCAGACAAATCCTGAACCCAGAAGCGGAGTCGGCCCCCAACTTCCGCACAAACATTCGCTCCTCCGAAAAACCTGCTATACGTTCTGAAGCCATGAAGGTCGTGAAGACAAGACAGCAGGTTCTAGTGCAGTCTGGGAATCCCGTCAAGCGATGAGAAAGTCGACCAGACTGTGTGAGCATTCGAGGGCTCATGGTCTATCCTTCACCACCCTGGTGACCGCTGCCTTGTGCGGTGTGGATGTGACCCAAGGCAGCCCCCTTTCTAGTGACCTGCCATAGTCACCAGTCTGCCCGAGGACAGGGGAGCGCAAGAAAAACAAAAACAAAGAGGGTGGAGTGTATGAACTATCAAAATCCAGTCCTGGGTGTGAAGGTGTGTTCCTTGAGTTGGAGTGGTGCTGTGGCGATGAGGAGTTGGCGATCGCGAAAGTTGTCGTAGAAAAAGAGGGCGAGTCGACGGCGAGGTTGTTCCTCAAAGTTGGGTAAGTGCGGTCTCAAGGCTCCGCAGCCCATTGTTAAAATCCGTGACAGAGTCAAAGAATAAGAAAAGAAAAGAATGATAGACGCTTATTAGTGCCATAGGCATCGTCCTCCAGAAGCCCCGAGGGAGAGTTGTACTACCTTGTTATGCATGTTACAGTAAGAAGAGCACCACCAATGTATTCATTCGAAAGGACCAAAAAGGACGAGAGGTGGAACCTGCAAAAGGTGCTGCGTAATCTGGGAATCGAACCCAGGGCTAATCGAAATCATTGCTGGATGGCAACGATTAATGTTACCACTACACCAATTACGCCTTGTGATTTTCACTACTCTAACTGCAGAAATTGAGCACTTTAAAGTAAAGTTGATTGTGGGCGGAGAGAGCCAAGGAGAAGCGGAGGGAGGAGGAAGAGAGATGGGCGGAGTTTTTCGTGGCGGGAGAAGCAGGAGAGGGGGGCCTAATCGTCATAGGCGTGGATGAGATGGAGGTTGACAGTGAGAGTAAGTACGGGATAGACCGGGATATCTGGGAAGAAGGAGTCATGGGAGGAGATGTGAGGGAGGTGGATGAGTGAGGCGTGGATATAAACTTACCATTGAGGGGGATTGGGAGATGTTGCGTCTGGATCCAAGGTGATGTGATCCTGTTCCCATCGTCATATTGGACCAAAAAACTGCACATGAACATTCAGGAGATCGGAAGGATAAGACCAGTGTACTCCGCCAGGACTACATGTACGATCCTCAAGCCGAAAGCCGCTGGCCTTCCGTTTTCGACACACCATATTCTCCTGTCTCCGTTCAAGCAGGCCAAAAGCACCGGGCCACTCCCGGAATTCTGCGAGTACGCCTTCGGGCTCTGCTGTTTATAGACCCTCCTGGTGTTCTTCACCTGGCCCTTTGCATGGCCATGGGGGACACTCTGCATTTACGCAGTCTCGTAACCGCCGATCGCCTAAAGGTGGTCCTGGGTGACGATATCACTTAGGACTTCATTTGTCCGGAACGCCGTCGTATTGATAGTTAGCTCTGCTCAGGTAGACGTTAAAAAACACAACAACAACAACAAATAAAAAAAGGGAAACGGAGCATGCAGAGGGGAATACGGAGGAGGAGAAGGAGGAGACAGGGAAATAGGCGGTGAGAACGTGAGGGTAGTTTAGATGTGGAAGGAGAGAAAAAGAAGAAAAAGAGGTTAGAAAAGGCAGCCGGGAGGATATAGAGGTGTCGAGAAGGGTTCGAGCAGGCCCGGTTCTGTTCACCAGGCTTTGATGAAACTGCGGCTACATGCACGCGATCGGAAGGACAAAACCAGCGTACTCCGCCGGGGCCAAGCCCCCGTGCTGATAGCCGTTGGCCTTCTGGAGTAGACAGTATTCATGTTTGGGGCCACAGGCCAAAAAGACCAGGTAACCAATCCTGGAACCCCTTGCGGGGACGCCCTCGGGCGATGCCGAGTTGAAGAACCTTCTGGTGTTTACACTAGGCCTACGATGCCCAAGGGAGGCTTCCGAAGCTCATACACACCCGCCTAGGAATAGCCCCGGATGACGACAGCATCCCCGGCTGGTATTGATCGGAATATGCCGTCGTATTATTGGGTAGAATCGACCAGGTAGACGTTGAATAGGATGAACAAACAAACAAAAAGACGCTCACCTACAATAGATATCTAGCCAGAAGTAGTGTCGAAAGACGATATCCTCCAAGCTGCTACTTCTCGAACATGCCGTCGTACTACTGCGGTAGACGCTAAATAAAACAGCCGAAAAGCCGAAAAAAAGAAATAAAAAATCCTGCCTGGAGTTTAATAAGATGGAGTTAAAATAAAGAGAAAAGAAAGGAATACAAGAGATGGGCAAGAAACAAAAGGAGACAAGAAGAACATCAACAGTGGCAGTCCGTTAGTCCGCTGTTACAGCAAGCAGCATATCGTTCGTTATTAGATAACGTGACTTGTCGGGCTGGGTTGCAGACGATTGAAGTCACGCGGGGCAAGAAGTTTTTTACTACTTGTTGGTGACTTGACTCATGCTTGCCGGTAATGGCGCATTATTTATACTGGAGGCCAAGTTATACCCAACCAACTTTCCGACTTCATCTTTCATAACCTCTGCGGATATCTTCCTTGTCTACTCTATAGAAGAAAACACAAACTGTGTCATTTCCTCGCCCTCTTTACTTTTAAAGCCATGTGTATCGCGCTCATCACAACATCCCATCCGGACTATGCAATTGTTATAGCAGACAATCGAGATGAGTTCATCTTGCGACCTACAAGCCGCCCTGAATGGTGGAAACACGCCGCCGGCCATGAAATCCTCTCGTCGCGGGATCTACAGCGGGCTGAGAAGGGTACATGGCTTGGCATCAGTCGGGAGGGCTCTCTTGCAATCCTGACCAACTATCGCGAGATGGAGCCAGACGACAAGGAACATCCCATCTGTGCTAAACGCAGCCGTGGCGGTATGGTCACAGCATGGCTAGGATCGCGCTCTCACGAAACCATGGCCGATGCCGTGCACAACCTGCTTGCTGAGGGCGTTCGTGGCGTTGGTGGGTTTTCGATGGTGTGTGGAAAATTGCGCAAGACAGGCGAGCGGCAGTTACAGCCACTAGGGATTGTGTCGAATCGCTGTGATCATATTGACCATGTCGAGTGGATTGGCGACAAGCGCGACCAGGTATACGGGCTAAGCAATACAGTGTATGGAGACCCGGATTCGTGGCGCAAGATCGACGATGGCATGAAGATGATAGACCAGGCAGCTAAGGACGCCTATGCCAAGAAACTCACCGAAGACCAGTTTTGCGACGCCCTATTCGGCATCCTCGATACAAACACTTTTCCTGATGTGTCGGGAGCGTCAATGGAAGAGACGATTGCTTACATGCGAGAGTCTATTTTCATCCCTCCTGTAGGCGACAAAAAGCACCAAGAGGCGATGGAGGTTCGGCGAGCTTTAGGGAAAAGAAAGCTGACCAATGAGTCGGAAACTAAAGTGGTTGAAGCGTCCCTAAGCCCAGAACGGGGCGGGCTAGTGGCAGGCTTCGACACCGGAATGTACGGCACACAGCGCCAGACCCTTATTCTTGTGGACTGGGAGGGGAATGTCACATTCAAGGAGCGGGCACTGTGGGATGCGAACGGAAGTCCCCTGGTGCGCGGCGAAGCTGATGTCGTGCACAAGTTCACGATTGAAGGTTGGGACTAGACCACAGCAATAGCAACAACACCGACGTCGACATGCAAAGAGTGTAAATAAAGCATTGCCGCTAGTGAATAAGCGGGAGGATTAACGAGAGCCGGGACATGGTTAGATCCGTTGCGCATGTAAACAGACATACACACCACTTACTAGCCGCATGGATGCCCACCGAAAATATGGAGGTGCCCAAGCATCTCGGCAATCTGGCTTGAATTCTTTTGGGTCTAGGGAAAACAGTGTAATCTTCCTGATGTGGAAAGCCGCCAGCCTCGTCAACAGCAAATTAGTTCTCGTGCTAGCCATGGCCAGGTGTAGATGATGACGTATTTGTGCGGTGCTGTGGCAATAGTAGCTAAATTATAATAATATAGCATGCACTCAGATAGCTGCGAGCCTATCCTGCGACCGCTTCAATTTTCTTTTGTAACCTCTTCTTGACAGATAGACCAATATCTATCATTTGCTGCGTCCAAGCATAGCGACGCATAAAAAACTTCACACCTGCTGTGCATCGGTATCACAAGCCCGCTGCTCCCGTGGCTGCCACTAACCGTGAGGCAAGCCAAGACTTTGCTGGAAGCTTCTACCTGTTCTACCTGTTCTACCTGTTACTACCTAGTTGTAGTTGTTGCTGTTTGCTGTCTCTTGTTGTGGCTTTCCTTTGCTGTCGCGTGCCTTCCTTTGCAGCCCGACTCAAGCTCTCACTTGGTGCCATTTTTACCCAGTTCGCTTTGGGCTTTTTTCAACGCTGTTTCCCTTTGTGTCCGCTTCGGACCTGGCAACTACCTCTTTCTGCTGCAGCAGGCCCGGTGCCCCAAAGGCGGTAAACAAACAAGCACGCCAACTGCCCAAGATATAGCTCCTTCCCCACTAAAGGGCCATGTCTCAGAAGCCCCAAGTAGCTGTAAAATCAGAGCGAAGACAAGCGTCACAGGCATCATTACATAAATCACAGGCTCTTGCATTCTTGCATCGTTGCCTCACCAAAGTCCATAGAATTGTTATCGTTATTATTTGCTCTCCGCTTCTCATTGTTTTGTTACTTGGCGCGGCCTTGCTCTGTCTTGTATTCAGTTTCTTTTTTGTCTGTGCCTATATTTGCGCTGTCCTGGTTGGCCGTGTTGTTGCAATGCAATCCTCCACGCCTTCGCCTTTGCCTTCGCATTCTTCGTCCCAACCAACGATAGAAACGACTGCTTCTTCTGTCTCTGCACCGGTAACGGTAGCAGATTCTTCCCCGCTAGCAGCATCAACAACCACAGCAACAGACCCAGCTGCAGAGCCACCAGCTAAACGGTCAACTTCTGACCCACCGCACCAGCAGTCTCTGGCAAGTAGAACATCGAAATCTCCTCCTGCCATCACGGCCAAATCTTCAGCCTCGGCTCGGCCTGCATATACATCTGCATCTGCACCTGCGCCTGCTCTAGCAACCGCTCGCGAGGCTGCCGCAGATTCGCTCAAATCTGTTGCCACTCTGCTTGCCAAAATCCGAGAATTGTTCTCCATCACCATCAAAGCAACCTTTCAGATATCGTCTTCGAATGTGCAGCTATCCCTCCAGGCGATTGGTGCTACCGCTGCTGTGGTTGTGTTTTTGAATCTCGAGATTGGATACAAGCTGCTTCGTCTCTGGGTGTATGCCCTGACAACTCTACAGAGAATAGTCCGTGATCTAGTGTCCGCCATTGCCCTTTCGCTCGCAGCACACTACAACTTCATTGTCACGTCTATTGCCAAATCTCGTCTGGTGCGATCGCTATGGCTCGACCTGTTTGTCAGGTACCTAATAATTGGGCCACGCCTCCCCGAGGACATTCGCGATGTCCCAGAAGTAATGGAACCCGGTCTGAACCAGAAGCAACCGGCAAACAGCAGATCCCTCCAGCAAACTCCAAGCGAGCCTCCACATCAACCAAAATCCCCCAACCGCCACACCAGTCACAATCACAGTTACAGGAACACAGGCGGCAGTCATACCCACCTCCGGTCCGACGACGATGGCCTGCCAATGTGTCCTCCTTACAGCCCGGACTTTCACGCAACCGATCTTCTATGCCACCCCCAACCACAGCAGCCAGCCCAGACACTATCTCAAGTAGCTACCCAGGACAGTTTGCGGGTCACGTCTCACACCACATCATCCCACAACCGCTCATTCAGTCTATAAGTACTCCTTTGCCTTCTGAGCAGGCAAGCCAGCTGTCCTTTGACGAGCATGGCCAGAATAAGTGTAACAATGAAAAAGCTACAACTAGAGCTCGAGCGAGTGCTAGGTTATCTCCCCACGATAGTGTCGTCGAGTACAACTTAGGAGTTTCACCCTCGCCCTCGCCCTCGCCCTCGCCCTCGCCTTCACCCAACTATGGAAGCATAAAAAAACTTAAACCACCAAACATTCACCTCACATTGCCCGCCAGAAATCTTGCCGTAGCTGCCCGTCCGCCTCCTCTCATCAGATCAAAATCGCCCTGGTTGCCCGGAAGTCTGTCTCAGAGCAGACTGCCGTGTAACGAGATCACGGATGAGTGGAAGCATAAACACCAGAGAAACAACAGGCAGTCCCGGAATATTAGACCTAAAATTGGCCCAGCTTCTTCCAGGCCTATACCGATTTCGATCTCAACACCTGCTTTGCCCCCAGCACCCTTGCCATCTGCATCTCTAAATTCCCGCTCTAAACTTCCCCGAACAAAGCGCCAGTCGCTTGGGGGTCTTTTGTTTGCTTCGGTCAAGTCTAAGATGACAGCATTCAATTCCTCTAGACAAAAGCGCGACTCAACCGGAAAGCTACATAGCACCACTAGCTCTCTCAATCTTAGAACTCCATCCATACCCAAAACTGGCTTTGGAACCAAAGGTCCAATTTCGTCTCGCCGCACCTCATCTACAAAGACGGACTCTATGGCAAAGGCGTCTACTGTTTCCCTATCAGATCACTTTTCAAGCAGCACCCAAAAAAGCCCCAGTTTAGACCCTCGTTTGATACACACAGCCCAGTCTTCTTCCTACTGGACTGGCCGCTTCACTGCAATCCATGATCGACTAGTCAACCAGCTAATCAAGGATAATGACCTTGCTCTATATGATAGACAACGCGATTTTAAGAGGCTGCATTACCTTCATATTAAGGGCAGACGGAAGCATGCCAGCTTTCGAAGTCGGCCAGAGTTTATTTCCAAGTCGGCTTTGTTACAAAATATGGATGGCACGTTGCCAAAGCTTGCCATCGCCAAGATCGAGGCTCTTTGCATGACAGAAGATGCAAAAGCAAGCTTTTGCAAGTGGAAGTTGGATTACGCAAAGGCAACAGGGACATCCATCAAGACAAAGGTAACAAAGAAGCGGAAGGGTATCTTCAGTCGGCTTCTTTCTAGAGCCCGGTAAAGAGGCTCATTGCGCTCAGTACCGTTGACATACCACATTATTATTCAGCATCAATACAGGGAGGGAGGGAGTGTCTGGCACTTGAAAAAAGAAAACAAGTGTACTCTGCGAAGTAGCAAAAAAAGGCAAAATAGGACCTTCCGTGTGGTGCTATGGCAGCAGACATATACATTTAAGTATTATTAACATCAAGACTGAACATTGAGTTTAGCACAACGATAGAAACTAGTGAAGGTGGAGGGTACGTGAAGTAAACCTGTTGAACGAAGTATATCTTTCCTGTCATACAGGCATGCACAGATGTGTGTATTGTCTCTGAAATAACCCCAAGGACCCAAACGCCAGTACCGTATATTTCCTTATTTCTTCTGATACTCTTCCCTCCAGCTGTGTGCATTCGTCATGTAATTGCACATGTCTATTGAGTGCTTGATGGCGGTGGCACAGTAAATTTTATATTGCCCTCTTGCGGACCTTGAGAAAGTCTCTAATTTGCTCCGTCTTGCTCGCAAAAAACATACCCATACGGTCGTTGCGCCAGACCAAAACACCCACTTCATCAGCGTAGGATGCCGTTGCCTCATACTCATCGACATGGTCAAAGTCCTTGAACAGAAAGCCCGTAGTTGTCTTCATACGCTCATTTTCTAGCTGCCACAGGCGGATTTGGTCGACAACCGTAGGCGGAAGAACAGGCCTGTTTCGTGATGCAGCCCAGCGGCGCATCTGTTCATGTGCATGGGCGTTAAGGTAGTTGACAATTTGGTCCGATGTGATGCCAAAAGCAATTGCACGGCGCACGGACTCGCGTGACAGCCGCCCAGATACCATGTTGACGAATCGCGAGCGCATGTTGCAGAAGAGCGCCATGACAGCAATCTGCAGCGGGTTGGAGGTGTAGGCGTAGATGCGGTAGTTAGTCTCCATGATAATACCCTGGTCCTCGCCAGGGTTAGCAGGCCCAGAGGTGGAAGTAGGGCCAGACCCAGACGCGGAAACGGCTCCAGGGCCTGACGAGCCAAACGACGAGTGGGCGGCGGCTATGAAGCCATCACGGACTGAGCGCAGGCTAGTCGAGCTGCTGGTTAGAGTTGTGGCAAAACGAGTAGGGAAGTACTGTTGTGGAGTGTGTGAGGGTACGTAGACAAGGCCAATGTCGACCAGGAACGGCAGCATGTTTTGGCGTTCGGGAGTTAAGGAAGCAGTGTCATACGCACGGCCTAGCTCCATGCTAGCTAGCATAAATAGGAACTGGAGCATATCAACAGCGTCAAGGCTAGTGCTAGATGCACGGTTGGCGGCATCCAACCACAACAGCAGCAGCGTCCAGACCTGCGAATTTGTCTCTTGTAGAAGAAACGTGAAGCCCCCCCGCGTAATGCCCATGCCCATGCTTCCCATAGAGCCAGCACGATGCTCAACTAAGCGTCCAGCAACCAACAGTTCCTTGACAGACTGTTTAGGGCCAGCTCCACCACCACCTAGCGTGTCCTGTATGCCAACACTGTTGACTACATAGTGCAGGATATCGTCCCACCGGCGGCGAGCGTACTTGTCGAGGAAAGCTGTGTCGGTCTCCGCTGCAACGGGAAGTGTTGAGAGCACTCCAAAGGAGTTGTGCACGGCGCTGCCCTCAAGGGCTTCGCGGAAGGATGTTCTGAAGGTTGGCACAAGCTGGACTTCTTGTTTTCGGTCGCGTGCGGGAATCGTCACTTGGATCATGTGCAGACTCTTGAGCGATGAAAGCGCCTGATCCTTTTCTCGCTTGTATTCGGGATGCACCATAGCATCAATGGTCTCGAGGGGAAGCGGTTCCGGCATGTACAGTACTGTGAGGACAAACTTCTTTGCTAGAAGAGCAACAGCCAATCTGTTAGCTACAAGACCCACCAATTGTCCGTCAAACCATTGGCACAGGAGCGAGGACTCGGCTCCAAGAGGGGCTCACCCAGCTTCGGAAGCATGCGCCGAAATATTGAAAGCGCCGTTGATGGCTGGCTGTAGAGCTTTTTCAACGTCGCGCCAGGCAAGCGTTCTAGATACTCGCCTAGCGATGTCGCAGGTGGATTTGCCGACATTTTGTGCAGATTTGAACGATTGACGACAAGACAATTTCACCGGGTAGCTACAAGGGAAAAAGATGACCAAGATTTCGCATGTGGTAGAAGGAATGAAAATGTCAAGTTTCTGACTTCGCTCAAGCTTGTATCGCGTAAAGACCAAGGTTGATAGAGAGACCCACAATACAGTACACCATATAAACAGCCCAACGTCATGTTACTTGTAGCAGTCAAATTTTCTTGTTTCTTGTGATAATTATTTCCATTGTTATTCCATACAGATACCAGGTCGTCAATAGTTATCCTTTTGTATCGGATATCTATTTTCATTTGTAGTTGAGGTCAATACGGCTCATCACACTAATCGCCTTCTCTAGACGAAGACATGCCATTAGGGTTTCGGGTATGTGGGTTGGATGCAACGATGACGTCTTGGCATACTGTATTCACTTCACCTGTTGGTAACAATTTGATAACTGAGCAACCAAGCCCATCAACGCTCTTATATCGGCACGCTCTTGGCATATAACTACACCATGTCCTCTAGACTACAGGCCCTTCCATTTGTTCGGGCAGTAAGTGTCTCACCTTCGACTGCATCATCTTACCCTACTAATACACAACGAATACAAGGTATGGCATTCGTTTAAGGCCGAGTCTGGGCTGGAGCCACGGTATGTTCTTTATTTTGCTTTCCCTTGTGATAGAGCCTAATTAACAATTTCAATACAGCTTGCTGGGAGATCACGTACGTTTACTCTATCAACTCAACCTGGCCACTGTAATTGATGCATCTTGCTCATCATACCTACTTTGAGCTTCATTATATAGTTCCGCATTACCAATGCCGCTCCTGGCAAGGTTGAGTTTGAACTTGCAATTCAACAGCAGCATACAGTGCGTACCTCTTCTTATCTATGTATCTGAACCCTGATGTATTAATCGTATCTCAGAACCGAATGACCAACATCCATGGCGGTACTATTGCCAGCATCGTAGACCTTGGGGGCTCTTTAGCCGTTGCCTCGACAGGGCGTTTCTCGACTGGTGTTTCTACCGATATCAACGGTAATTTTTATGTTCACCGATCTAGCCAGCCCCCCGTTTTATGTGCATTATGCTGATCTCTCGCTAGTCTCTTACCTGTCAAGCGGAGGGAAAGTTGGTGATGTTCTTAAGGGCCTTGCCACCTGTGAAAAGATTGGTAAGACATTAGCCTACACAAGTGTGCAGTTTTGGAACGCCAAGGGCCAACTTGCTGCACGTGGAAGCCACACGAAGTACGTATATTCCCATGCAATCATTTCACCTGTGCCCATATTGTTGGCTCATCATTGACTGTGGTGCTAGATATGTGGCTGGCACGCTCAAAGACGAAAGCGAGGCCTATGTAGCGCCTAACGAGTATGTTGATAACACTACTTGATGATATTTCCTGGATGATGGTATTACCTAGGTTCAAGGCTCTAAAACACATAGTTAGCTTAGACATAGTATGTATAATACAGGTTTGATCACTCAGGCTAGAAGTCATCAATAGGTCTATGCCAAGCTCTCGAGAGTAATGAACCCCAAAACTCCACGCAATCCCATTTTCAAGCAAAGCTAGTATACACAACGAGAGAAAGAACACACATACACACAGCTAGCGGTTCTATATGCCTTGAAACCTTTATAGATACTCTTTTCTTCTTTCCTTCTCTCGCCCCCTATCCACGCTCTAGTACCCCTTCGCCTCCACTCGTCTCTTCATCTTCCTTGTAATCATACAGCTCCCAGTAATCAGGAACATTTAATAAAAGTACACAGCCCAAGCCTCCCATCACACTCAGTCCAGAATCTACCGGTCCTTGTAGATCTTTGGCTTGAAGCCTTCTTGTGCCTCTGCTTCTGCCTCCATTTTCTCAACAAGCGGGCCTATCTCTGCCTCCATGCGCTCCTTTGCTCGCACGACTTTGCTCTGAAGATAGAAACTACCGCCCTTCTTGGGGTCGTTCGCATCAAACAGACGCTTGAAACGTTCCGCTACCTCTTCAGAATTGACAGCTCCCTTGCTGGGGGCGGGGACGTTAAGAATTAGGCAGGCTTCATCGAGGGTCATGCCCGACCCGAGGGCTGCACGGCCACCACCGGCGCCGTTGGGATTCAGTTTAGCTTGTGAGCGGGCGTATTGACTGCTAGCCTGGGCTTGTTTGTAGGCGGCCATGAAAGAGCGGCCGAGGATTCGAGAGCCGACAATAACGGCTTGCGTGATCATGCGATGCGCCTAAGGCAAGAAATTGACAGTTAGAAAAACGTGTATCTCTTAGGGCTGCGATCTGCCCATGTATTGGCCAATCTTGTCGTCATTGTCGTCACATGGCTGGTTCGATCCACAGGACTACTCACCATAGTGAGGGTTTGAGACTGTAGGAGACTCAAGCAGCCAGGGGACAGGGAGGCTGTGAGCAGGAAGGCGGGCGAAGCAAGGACAAACGGCTTTCAGGCGGCTCGTTTGTTGAGTATTGGTAAAGTCTTTGTTGTTTTTTGGTCAGCAGAGCGAGTAAAGTCGTGTTCTCCGAGTTGCAGCCATATGACAAAATATTCTTGTCGCTAAGGATCACTGGCTTAGTGCTCTAATGAGATATCTGCCGCCCATGGTTATTTTTGGCTTTGTCGTTATCATGTCACGTGACACTACAACAGAACACCATTGCTGATCAATCATTAAGGGTATGTGCTAAAGCAGGCTTCCAAGCGAGCACCAATACCCTTGTCTGCCCTTTCAGTGAGGCTGTAATTATAACGAACAGTAAGCTTAACCCACTACCATCACTATCGACGCCTCGCAACTGTCGACCAGAGAATCCTACGCCCTTCCAGTCAACAATATCAACTCGTCGAACCCGAAAACACCTCAACAGGCACATCGCCTCTCTTACAACATATCCACCGCGACGGCATCACCCATATTCGTCTCTGCTTTGCCTGGTGTCGCCCTCATTCTCTCTTGTCACCGCTTCTCCGGATTCTATCTCGAAGCCATAGCTCATCCTGACTCAACAGCCATCCGCATCCCAAACGAAGATTACAACTATCTTTCTTTGTTATACATATAGGTGTATAGTACACTCGTTATTTCCATCTACCGGAGTCAACACCCTCATACCCACCCTCTCTGGATTCACTATACTGAGTCAACAACCCAAGCGTACGCACAAACTGGTCTCATCGAACGTGGCTACGGCTGCATCGCAACTTTGCCCCCATCTATTTGCGATACATAAAGCCCCCTGAGAATCTTCACAAAACTTTTGGTCTAGCCATTGCGCTTTCTACCTAGCCAGGGCTTCCAACTCACACCTCGACAGTTTGTCGCTACGACTCCGAAATTCCGGCCTACTGCTTTCCATTCTAAGCCAATATCGGCTGCCTTTGTCATGTCCAACTACTACCCGACTCAGGGCTCAGGAGGCCAGTCTAACTATGGCTCCCAAAATCTTCAGTTCTACCCCTCGTCGTACTCTCCTGCCCAAGTTTCAGGGACCCCTTCTCAAGCATACAACAGCTATGGCGGCGGATACGGCGCAGGTACCGGCGCTACTCCCGTGGGAGTCAGTGGGCGTATGGGTGAACAGGGCGGTCTTCGAACTGGCTGGCTTGCCGCTTTCTCAACCGAAGGCTATGACGGCGAACCTCCTCTACTCGAAGAGCTAGGCGTAAACTTTGGTCATATTCAAGGCAAGGTATGAACCGATTCTCCGCCCCCACTTTGGCCTCTACTCCACGTAGCCTCTTGCTAACAAACACGTACACAGACATTGGCGGTTCTGAATCCCTTTGCGCGCGTGGATCAACACATCATGGACGACTCTGATCTCGCCGGCCCAATTCTCTTTTTCCTTCTCTTTGGCACATTTCTGCTCTTCAGTGGCAAGGTCCATTTTGGGTACATTTACGGTTTAGCCTTGCTTGGCAGCACCTCCCTACATGCAATTCTTTCCCTCATGACGCCTTCCGAAACTGCAGCATCATCACAACCGCAATATCATGGCAACTCAATGTATCCCGAACATCAAGGCAATTCCAGTGGCTCTAGTCCGGATGACTCAAGCTCGCCAACTCTGACGTTTGCCCGTAGTGCCAGTGTGCTTGGCTACTGCTTGCTCCCCCTTGTAGCGACTAGTCTTGTGGGAATCGTTATGCCCATGGACACGCCGCTTGGAATCGTCATGACATCTGGTGCCATCATGTGGTGCACAGCCAGTTCCAGTGGTATGTTCTGCGCTGTGGGAAGGATGAGAGCCATGCGGGGTCTGGTCGCCTATCCTCTAGCCTTGTTCTATGTTGGATTTGGCATCATGGGCATCTTTAGCAGTAGAGGAAGTGGCTCGCTTAACCGTGTGGTTGGTAACGCATGAGGATGGTACGAACTGGAATGATCAATCTCTTGCAGCTCAGTGTATTCATCTAGTGGTCACCTCGAGTAGATAGAGGTCGCTCCATTCACTATCTACGCATGATCCCTGGGACCTGGAATATTTGACGTTTCAAGACTGACGTAGATTAGTGGCACGATGATATAATACTAATGAGCCATGTTCTAGTATAAAAGTGTATGCAAGTATTATAACCAACGCCCGTAACTCCTATTCTAAAATAAATAACCAAAAAGGGTGATGTCGATATTGTACATGTCACGATGATTACGAGCTTCTGCTCGCGTCATTCAAGTGCTTGCCTTGAATGTTCACATCTCAGAACGACGTGACACGATGCTCCAAGCCCATGTGAGCAACTGTATAGTATGTAGCACCACAACCAAGGCTTGATGCAAGCTGCAAGATAGGCTATCAATAACGAAGCAGAAAAAAAAAAGATAAAAGATCCAAAATATTTTGTAATAAAACCAAGCAAATAACCACCGCGGCGAGCAATAGTAGAAAAAGAAATGTAAGGAAAAAAAAACAAGGGGGGGCAACAAAATAGGAGAATAAATGAACAACCAAGATACGAGAACCAAGCAACTCGTAGAAGGAAAAGAGAGCAAAAATGAAGAGACGTCGTTTAAAAGTCGACAGGCAAAAAAAGGTCGAGGTTGGAAAGGCCAGAGAAAAATAACAAAATCGAGCACTGGCAGTAAATTACAAGACGGACAATATAGCAGGAGTCTTTTCTTCAAAAGAGGGAAAAGAAAAGGTGCAGACATGAGTGAGTCGTGAGACGTATAAGACAAATTTCTGTTATTTCAAGGATGGGGAAAAGTTCCTCTAGGCTTTGGCGGTGCCATTGGTGAGGGTGTTGTTGTCTGGCAACGCACAGAGTAAGGAGTACTGGCCACCGGCGCCGGCAACGATCACCCGCTTGTCCTTGATGGCACTGTTCTCGATAATGGTGGGCTCTTCAATATCGTCAGTAGTACCCAGACCGGTCTGATAGTTAGCTGAGAAGCCCCAAGTGTAGACCTTGCCGTCGGTGGTAACAGCAAAGCTGGTATCGGTGCCAGCAGCGACAGATTCAATAGGAGGAATGCCTAGTTCAGTTAATACATATTCAGCCGTGACAAAAGATTCAAAAAAAACAAGTATAAAAACTCACCCTCAACAATAGTGGGCTTGAAGAGCAGACGTGGACGTTTGTTGTCGTCAAAGACAGTATTGTCCTCAGTGTAGGCCTCCTTAGGCAAGCCGACCTGGTGGCCATCAATACGGCCCCAAACCAAAAGCTTGCCATCGTCAGTGCATGCCAATGAGTGGTGCTCGCCACCGGCAATATCCTTGATCTTGTACTCTGATAGACTCTTGATAATCGATGGGCTGTTGATCATAGCATCGCCCTCGCCAGCACCACCTTCAACGCCAACCTGGCCGAAGTTGTTGAGACCCCAGCCATACACACCACCCTCCTTGTTCAGGGCAAAGCTGTGATAAGAACCACAAGCCAGCTTGACAATGGGGTTGGTCTTGGACTTGGGGATACCAACGTGCTGGGGCTGCAGGGCCTTCATCTTGTAGCGTTCGCCAATCCGACGGCCAAGTTGGGCTTGCTCGCCAGAGCCCCAGGCAGTAATCTCGCCCTTGACATCAACTGCCAGCATGTGGTTCGAGCCAGCAGCCAAGAGAGTTATCTTCTTTAGACCAGAGATTTCAACGGGAGTGCGCTGGACCTTGGTAGTTTCGGAGAAGCCTAGGATACCGTCACTAGCCTGCAAGGGATGTGTTAGCAGTGGGAAACTATACCATCATGCAACAGAAAAATACTTACGCGAAAGGTACCCCATCCGTACACACGCCCATCACGAGTCAGCGCAAAAGTGGCGCTGTCGCAAGCAGCAACTTGCGAAACTTGAGTGCCCTCAATGAAGACATCTGTAGGGACGGCAGTTGGAGTGCTTTCCATGGGGTTGACGCCAGTATCATCCTCATCATCCGAATCTGAATCATCTTCATTGTCCATATCACGCAGACCACCCTCCCACTCAGTGTTGCGACCCAGGGCGCCATCATCGTTAACACCCCAGGTCAGCATCTTACCGTCTGCAGTGAGAGCAGCGACGTGCATGCCACCACATGCAATTTGCACAACACCAGTGTCCTTGGCCGACAGAAGATCGTTGTAGCGCGGACGTTTAACATCAACAGGCTTCTTACCATCACGGCGTTTAGAACCCATGCCGAGCTCTCCAGAAGAACCTTCACCAAAAACGAAGACTTCAAGACGCTGACTAGGCATGTCGTTGATTATCGGACCAGCAGTCCGGACCTTGGGAGGGGGAGGAAGCTTGGGGACCGGAACCTTTTTGGGGCGGGCAGCAGGAGCCTTCAGCGTGTTAGTGACATGTCTAAAAGCCAGTCAAGCTCGAGTTATTAGACTTTACTTACCTTGGGAGCAGGAGCATCCTCCATCTCAACGTCCTCATCGTCGGACAGTTCTACCTTCTTGGAAACAGCAGCCTTCTTTGTTGCGGACTTTTTGGGAGCAGCAGCCTTCTTAGGCTCAGTCTTCTTTGGCTCAGCCTTTTTGGGCTCAGCCTTCTTGGACTCAGTCTTCTTGGGCTCGGCCTTCTTGGGCTCGGCCTTCTTAGGCTCGACCTTCTTGGCAGTAGCGGATTTCTTCGCATCGGTCTTTTTGGCGGCTGGCTTGCTCTTGGTAGCCGCAGGAGCGGGCTTTTCAGAAACAGCCTTAGACTTCTTGGCCTTTGGCACATCAACCTCGCTATCGTCGGCCTTTCTTTTTCTAGAAGCGGCGGGCTTCTCTGCCGGGGGAGCGACCTTCTCCTTCTTTGCGGCAGTTTTGGGTGCCGCCTTCTTAGAGGTCTTGAGCTCTTCAGCCTTCTGATGTGCATGTGTTAGTACAGTAGTAGAAAATGAGGGTGGTTTAGTGGCGGGAAGGTTTTAAGGATAATGCGACTCGTATATTGGCATGATGGGTAGTAGTTTTTGATGGCCGCGACCAAGGAATCAAATAGAAGTGGGATTTTTGTTCCTTTTCCCAGAGGCGACTGGAGTCCCGGCGTCGGTTGTGAAGGGCGAATGGCGATTGCTTCGCGGTGGATATGCTTACAGTGGCCTTAGCTGCCTTTGCAGCAGCAGCTGTTCTACTTGAAGCCATTTCAAAATAATGTGATGAACTTGCTGTCGCTGATTTTTCGAACGGCCGATGTCGCGATTCCTCTTGAAACGAAATCACGAAGCGCAAGGATGGATGAGATGATTTGAAATCTCAGACTTGCTGCGCAACCGGCTATATTTTCAGAACGGCAATGCAGAGTTTTGCTGCGTCGCGACTGTGTGGCTAATGCGATGGTTCCAAGGGCAGGTGCGATGGGATTGTTGGGCAGGGTGAGGCTTCGGTTTTAGAGGAAGCTATGTGTGCAGGTAGTTGCCAGTAAAGGTCCAGCAATGTCAAGTGACAACGCGTCTTGGCTTATAATAGACAAGGTGACAACAAAAGTAAGGCCAGAAGAAAAAAAAAATAGGAAGAGGAATAAACTTGGTCAAGTTGGCGAACAAAGAGGAGAAGGAAAATGAAGCGAGACAGACCCTGAATTTTAACACAATGAAAAGCGAGGACGCACAAGAGACTTAGAGCCCGACGCGAGCGCGTTCTTTCCTTTAAGAATGGCAAGGGCGGCTCTTCTTTTAGCTGGAATTTCCTAATCGGCGCAAGAATCTGAGCAGGGAAGCAATAATAAGTGGGGCCTAGCCAGTGGCTTTCAACTCTTGTTATGCTGTTCTGCGCTGCACTGACAATTGCTCCAAATATCGAAGATAAGGCCAGGGCTTGGTCAATCCACTTTATTACTTCGATAAATATTTTCCGGCTATCTTTGATTGTAATCAGTAAAGTAGTTGCCTCCTGCAAACTGATACATGCAGCGAATGCACCCTTTTGTGCAAATCCCAAAGCCCCAATGCCCAGCTTCAAGCAAGCAGACACAAAGGGAAGCATGATTTCAACTACGACAAAGATGAAAAGAAAACACGAGCAAAAGGAAATTCTGGGGACGGCTGCAAATTCACCATGAGCTCCCCCCCTGTCAATGGTTGAAAACTCCATCTACAGGCTTTTCCACTTGCCCTTCCTATTAACATGCAACGGAGGCGACACTGTGCAGCAAGCGAAGAAGAAGCAAAAAAGGAACAAGCCCAATCCCAGCTCCGCTCCGCTCCTTTATTTTCATAGGAATACAAAAGTGTGTCTACATATGTATGCACGTAAAATAGATACATAGGCAGTGGGCCCGCTGAGTGCTTTTGTTCTTTCGTCGCAACTGCCGGCAGAATCCTGCAACTTTTTGGCGGTCAAAAGTAAAAGCGGTGAAGACAATGCGACTCCAGAGCAAGCGTCATACGCCATCTGGTGCTACATACCTGGAAAATGAATTGATGTCTACAACACCCCTTGCAGAGAACTATGATTCATTTTCAATGCCAGGCCTAGGTCTGCGGGTGCTGTTGTCGCAATTCTCCTTGTTCTATCTGGCCTAGCACGTTGTTGTTTTCCTAAGGAAAGAATGCTTGATTGGGTCAGGAAGTCGGGAAAAATGCGACGGGCCGCCAATGTTCCCACTTTTAAGCTCGAAGTCTGATATTAGGGTTTGAGCCATATCTAGCTCATCGTGTAACCTTTGCTTTGTCAACACACACACCCAGGGATTTATGTCTCGCATTCCCGCTGTGCTCCTCCTCCCTGATAAGTCACGATGATAAACACGATCGTTCTAAATTTGCTGATAGATAAATAGAATAGCAATAAGACTAGTTGGCTATAGACATGCCGTACGCCCAAGTCCTAAACTCCCATGATACAATGATCCACAAACCGTAACCCATTCCCAAATCTAGGACGCAGAAAAATAAAAAAGAAAATAGCCACAGAAATAATGAAAAAGAAAAAAGAACCATCTATTTTCTAGTGGTGAAGTCGATTTCGTTGGGGTTGAAGCCGCCATCAGCAGCCTTCTCGCAGGTGCAGGCGTCTAAGTCATAGTTAGCAAGATGTGAGTGACAGACGAAGGAGTGTAAGCAAAAACTTACCCTGAGAACGCAGTCCGCAGCTGCAAGTGGGGCCCTTCGGGGGAGCGTTTTCGACACTGGCGCGATCGCAGGTGCACTGGCCAGCGGGACGGGCCCGGCAGGCGCAGCGAGCACCAGTAATTGTGTTTTCGGAGGCTGACTTTTCGCAAGTGCATGCCAGGGCAGATGTCTTGCCGCAGGAGCAGGTAGCCTTCTGGGCTGGATTTGGGCAGAACAAAACGCTGTTAGTGGGGTGTTGGTTTAAGGGACAGCGGGTGAGAGAAGGATGCAGGCGAGTGTGGAGAAGACCTGGGATAGGACCGACACCAAGACATTGAACTGTCGTTGAGACAGAAGAGATCTCCAAATTCTGGAGTGCAAGTGAAGGAGAACGTGGAGATGGCGCGATGCCAGGGGCAAGAAGGAAACCATGTGACTTACCACAGACACAGCTGTTTCCAGGAGCGCAGCAGGTGGAGGGCTTGGAAGACATTTTGATAGTGTTGGTGAGAAAGAAGTACAATGAGGTGGCCGAGAATAGAGAAACGCCGAAGCAAGTCAGAGTTTTGGGGAGGGAAGATAAAGCACTTGAAGAAGATGTTGTTGACGAGGAGAAGAAACACAATTGCTCGAATGCTTGCACCGGACTTGCTATTCTTATATGCTTTTGAGCAAAGGTGTTGTCATGAAGAAGCACCGCCTGGCTAGTCGAGCTCAATGCGTTGGAAGCCGACCAAAGCGTCTCGAAACGGCAAAAGTCGTTGACTATGACTGAGTGATTGAAATACCTTGATTGTGATTGGCTGGCGTTTCTAATCGAACGTTTCTGACGCCACACGTGGGCAAAACTGGCGCCACTTTTCTCTGTTTTTGATATGGCGGCGGTTTGACTGGCTGGGGCCCCGGCCAGGAAGCAACAAGGACAAGGCTGGCGATTTTGAGGTGGGTCTAGGGTTAATTGGGCGGGCCTTCCCCTCAACCCCAGCCTGACTCCGGGGCCACGGCAGGTGTAAAACTAGCAGCAGGCACTCATGGAAGAGCCTAGATTCTGATGGAAGCGAAGGCTTGTTTCCTTTTCCGATGTCCGTCTTTCACTTAGTCTCATGTCTTGCGAGTTTTCAGTTCTTTCAGTTCTTTCAGATTCTTGAGTTCGGTTAGTTCTTTCAGGCTTGGAGTCTTGGCTAGTTCTTTCAGTTCTTTCGATTCTTTCAGATCCTTGGGTTCTTTTCTTTTAGTTCTTTCAGGCTTGGATTGGAGTCTTGGCTAGTTCCTTCAGTTTCTTCTTGGCTCTTTCAGTTCTTTCAGTTCTTTCAGTTCTTTCAGTTCTTTCAGTTCTTGCAGGCTTGGAGTCCTAGCTAATTCTTTCACTTCTTTCAGTTCTTTCCTTCATTTCTTATCCCGCCTTGGCGATAAGACAGGTAGGGTAAGAGCTGACAGGCCTTTGACATGTGCAGTCACTCCTTCCCCCCCCCCCTAAATCTTTGGATCCCCCACGCTTTTAATCTGTAGCCATTTGCTTCTTTTTCTCTATTTTTAATATCCAAGTTTCCCATTCCCATCCTCGTCCTCGTCCTCGCTTCTTGCTTGTTTTTTTCTTGATTATCAAACTTATCAAAGCTGGCTTGTGCTCTGCAAGAATTACATCAGATACTGATAGCCTGCTTTAACGCACATCTTATTGCATATCGACGTCACTCTGCCGGCTCCTTTGCTGCGCCCAAGCTTGACCGCCTTTAGACCGCCTCAACCTCACCAAAACGTCTTGTGGGGAGCCAAAGCCGCAAATCCAAGTCTTCGTCTACTCGTCTACTATAACCCCCTCCCTAACCCCCATTCAACACTACGCGATCATGTCGGGTCCAGGTGAACCCTTTTCCTCGCTTAGCCTGCTGCACCTGCCGCCCGAGATCATCACACGCATCTTGGTCTTTGTGCAGCTTCCTAAAGACCTCATGGCCGTGTCCATGTCATGCAGGGCTATGAATGAAATCGTTGGCCAACATGAGTCCTGGATTGTCAGTCACGTTATTTCAAGCCTTTTTCACCCCGCGGTTCTCCCCGCTGCCCTTCTAGTCCGGAAGGCCCGGACGCTGCCCCATATAAGTGAGGACCCACAGGGTGCTGCGGCCCGCCAGTTCCTTCAGAGGTACCTCGTTGGCCATCCAGACCCTGAGGATGTCTCGATATCGGCTTCGGAAGTGCGCACCATTTCGGACCTGCAAGCACTGGCACCGCTGCACTTTGTAGTAAACAGCTTCGCAGACACGTTCATCGGCCACTGCATGCAGAGAAACAACGAAGATCACATGGCGGGCTGGAACACGTCGGCCTTGTTTTCGCCAGATAACATGCCAACCGAGTCGGAGCGGACACGTATCGAACGGTCGCTGTATCACTATGAGCTGTTCTGCGTGTTGTTTGGCCACGACCCGGCCGAGACATTTACCGGCCGGTCGACCCTGCAGAGGGTGTTCCGTAGTTGCTTTGCGCCCTGGGAGCTGGAGCAGATCGCATCTGTATTTGATGTTCTTAGAATTGATGTGTACAGAGGTGAGTAAAGAGCCCTAATTGGCCCAGTTTAGCCAGACTTGGACTGTTTTATAGCTGTTCCATTGCTGCCTAGCTTATCGCACAATATGCGTCTGACAAAACTAACCTTTGTTTTTTTTGCGCGGCGACCAGCGTTCCGGGATGTTGCGCGCCATGACATCACATATGGCCTCCACATGGTTGAGTATGACAAGCGTCACTCCCCATGGATGCGTCACATTATTGAGACAGGCCTAGAGTTTATGTACGATGTCGTCACTGCTCCTGATTTCACCCAACGTCGCGCTATTCTTCAACGTCAACATGACGGCGACTCCATCCCGAGAAGCTGTTCATTTTGGCCAATTTGCTGGGAGATGCCCAATAACGCCTTGCTTCACGGCCACGACTTTGCCCCATTCTCACATCGAAACATGAAAATGAGCCCAGCCTGGATGCCAGAAGAAGACTCCGGACCAGAGGACGTGTGGCGATGGGTGTGCCAAACAGGCGCCACCGGTACTAACAACACGCCACTTAGCCCATTCAAGCGGTGGGCATTGAGGTACCAAGGCTATGCGTTTTGGGATTCGTGGAGAGTGAAGGATGTCAATATCCTCAAGCAAGCATTCCGGGAGCCTTTTTTCCAGGAAAGCCACTTCCATGTTCGTGAACAGCTGGCTCTTGAGGGCTTACCTAATACTGAGGCCTACACGAGCAGAATGGTGGGCTCATGGCATGCTCGCAAATTGATCTTCATGGAGGGTGGCCGGGGATACTGGGATTTTGCAGACACGAAGAAGATTGAATGGGGGTATCCATCTGTGCCTCGGTCTAGGGAGCATATGATGCTAACTGGAGGTGAACGAAGAACAAAGGGACATACTGAGGTGTCTTTTGTTGTTTAAATAGGACACTAGAATTGACCGTGTTTAATCCAAGTTACTTGTTTTCTATTCCAACTACTTGGAAAAGGAGGGAACATGTGAGCTCTTATAGAGCTGAATGTGGCCTGCCTGACTCATCAGGCTTGAGAAGCCCGACGAGTCTTGCCGCTGCTTGAAGCACCTAAACGCAATCTCAGCTTAACGTCTCGACCTCCGGGAGGGGAGCAACGGGAAATGAGAGCGCAGATTCAGAGATATCCCAGAGGCAACAGGCATTAGAGAACTTGGCGCTCGGGCAGCTAGTATCAACAGTGTGAATAAACCTATGTATCCGCCTTTCCATCTGGCTTATTATAGAGCTGGCCACAGAAAGGTGGGAAAGGCCAAGTGTGAAGTATAAAATATGAACTGTAGCCGGGCGAAGAGGATCCTGTTAAGATATGTTGATTGACAGCTGTATTAATAATAGAAACAAAGTGTTGAGAAGCTGGCTCCTTGACACAATATCAAGCCAGAAACAAACAGAACCAACTAAGCAACAGAAACCGCCTTGCCTACAAAAAAAAGAAAAGTAGACCCTAACAAAGGAAGAAAAAAAAAACAAAAAGAACCGCTGACACTGCCATCAGTACACCTCTCAGCCAAGCCAGCTCCCACCATCCAACTAATGCTCTATTGCCAATAGCCCTTGTCGGCCCGCGTATCCGACGCATGCCAGTGTCTAAGTCCAGCCAAGTCCATGTCTACTTCTATGTTTATATGCAAAGTCCAAGATGCCACCTCCCTCCCTCCTCCCCTCCCTTCCTCCTCACACTCCCCATCCCCCTTCACCTTCTTCTCTTTTCTCCCCCCATCTCAACTCTCCCCTTACTTGATTTCTTATTTTCTCTGCTCCTCCTCTTGTTTCTTTAACTCTATCTCTCTGCTGTCCTCTTCTCACTCTCTCATCCATCATCATCCTGTTTGCTCTTATT
>JAZBQP010000154.1:0-58123 GCA_038407015.1 Ceratocystis ficicola
TATTATTGTTCGCTGGCACCCTGGGGATGATTGGGTGTATCGGAACCTGGAGGATGATTGGATGTATTATAGTCCACTCGCGTCCAAGGGGAAGATTAGGTGTATTATCGCCTATCCAGCAGGACCACTGGGCATGTTTACGCCTAGACATGAGGATGATTGGATGTATTATTGTCCGCTGGCACCCTGGGGATGATTGGGTGTATCGGAACCTGGATGCGGAGTCCCTTGCGTCCAAGGGGAAGATTAGGTGTATTATCGCCTATCCAGCAGGACCACTGGGCGTGTTTACGCCTAGACATGAGGATGATTGGATGTATTATTGTTCGCTGGCACCCTGGGGATGATTGGGTGTATCGGAACCTGGAGGATGATTGGATGTATTATAGTCCACTCGCGTCCAAGGGGAAGATTAGGTGTATTATCGCCTATCCAGCAGGACCATTGGGAGCGCTGACACCCATAGGATGATTAGATGTATTAATGTTCATTGGCAATTGTAAGAACAATCATTTGTATTATTGTCTAGTGATGACCAAGGAGATGATTCACAGCTACTATCACTTAAGCAACAGTCTTAAACGCACACAAGCATACATAAAATATGGCGACATGAGTTTCCCAGAGCGCTGGAGAAGATTCCACGTTGAAAATCCGTTGAGACATTAAACATGAAGGTGCACGGAGATAATCAAAGAGGATAAAGTGCCCACCAGAGATTTTAGGGCAAGACTGTTGCAGTTGATACTGAGAGTCTTCATGTCAATGTAACACAATCATCATCTTTTTTTTTGGTGGGCGTGCCGGCTAATGATCGGCTAATCCTTTCATCGCGTCATTGCATGCCCTCTAGACGATTTCTCATTGAGCGTCTTGCTGTGTGGAGAGTAATCAAATCTTTCCATCATCTTTAGTCTGTCCCGGGTGGTTTCTTTTTTTGTTTTTCTTTTTTGCTTCGCGGAGTTCCTGTTTCTTTTTTCCTTTCTTCCCTCTTGTCTTCATTATGTCCCGAGCTGTCCTCAAATATTTGGCTTCTAGTGCCCTGGTGCTGCCCACCGGGTCCTGTCCCCTTCACACGGCAAGAGTCGGCATCTCTACCCACCGGCTAACCAGAGATGACCGCGTGTCGTGGCAATACAAGTCGCACCAGCAGCGGACCAAGCATACAGAGACTAACGCAAGATACAAAGTAGAAGCAAGCACAGTGCCCAGAGAATCAGCACCACAAAAGTCACCAGCTGCAGCGTCAACCAAGCGGCGGCCGGCGTTCACGCAGCCGTACTTCTTCCAGTACAAGGAGACATTGGAGCGCATAGGGCGGTGCATAAAATGGGGCTGCTCGGAGGAAGACCTAGAGCTGGCCTCGTTCATTGTACGTAATTTGGCGAACAACTGGCACACGAACTGCGCCGCCGCATATGCCTCGTTTCGCGTGCCGGGTGCCGTGCTGGTCAAGATCAATCCGACGACATCATCGTTGACACGGGCTGGCGTGGTGCCGGCGAACCAAATGTTTCAGAACCTTACAGGGCATGACGAGAGTTTCTACCTTACCCACCACGAAGTCAACGTGCGCAAGCCAGTAAGTAATCGTAACTCTCAGCAGCTAGATTAAATGCGTATTCACCGCTAACTATATCCTTACAGACACAACGCAGAGCCCGAAGCGGCGATAAGCTCGTTTCTTTCACCTCCTTTAAAATACACTCCCCTCCACGTCGAGAAGCTGTGGGCGACCTTCTAGCAGACGTCAAAATCACATTTGCCACTCACATGTTTTACCAGGCTACACGCGAACTAGCCGCCACGGTGCAGATACACTCGACAGTCATGGCAGAAGAAGAAGACCTCCCACGGATCCGCCGCATCTTTGAGGATCATGCCCGTGACAACGTAGACAAAGTGACCAAAGCCCGCAAGTTCTGTTACATCTTGGAGAAAGATTTACGGAGACTTGAGGGACAGACATGGAACCGGCCTGGCGCAGTCGAGGATCTAGGCAGTGCGGCTAGGCCGGGAGCAACGGTGTAGATAGAAGTGATGGGAGGAGGTCATACATGAACTTGGAATTATTTAACGTCCAGGGAAAGGTTCACAGTTTAGTCGCAAATAGGAATAGACGACGTCCGGTGGCAGCTGCCATGACAGCTCTGCCAGCTGCATCGCCACAAAGTTTACCCGATCCGGCTACCTCAGATCTTGTTCTGCATTTGCCGTAAGGTGACCTCGTAAGTGGAGGCTTTTGCTGGATTCCCCTGGGTCCTGAACCAAAAGAACCAAACGAACAATCGAGAACAAGCAGAGCCAGCTGGAGGAGGCCTAATTTTGCAACTGTATCTCTTCTATTAGAAGGAGCCACTTGCGTCCTTGGACTAGTAGTGATGTGTCCGTACATCAGATGCACAGCTCAATGTTCCGGATGACTCGGATTCTTTGTGTTCTCAGTCGTGCTATCGGGTCTGCCGTGGATGTGCGATAAGGAATTCACCCTATTTTGCCCAATTATAGCGCGGTCTCTCAGCACCAAGCGCGGACAGGCTAGTTGGTCTTCTAGATTTTTATAGGCGGTCCGGCACAGTGCGCAATCATGGAAAAGAGAGTGTGATAATAATGAAGGAGCTTAGTGCGACTTGCCCTGTGGATCCTTCGGAGCCGTTCAAGCTTTCTGGACTGGAACTTGGAAGGGCCTTGCACATGCCCTGTGCACCTGCTGGATTGGGAATGTGGTGATAGGTGACGGACACCGCCCTCACTGAGGGAGCACACATGCTCATGTACGTACTTTATGTAGAAACACACGAACGGCAGGCCAGGAAAGTGGAATCTCGGTTGCGTGTCTAGCATCTTTTAGCAGACTCTCTTTTTAAGCTTAAGAAAGCGATGTGTATCCGGCCCCGGCTGTTCTTGGTTCCCGTGGAAGGAACAAAGAGTTTTGGTCTTTTTTTTTTTTCCTTGTTTTTTTTTTCCATGTGTCCTCGCACTCCTGGGTTTGGCTAAGGCCCAGCAGACGCTGCGCTGCTACTGAGTATGCCAACCGAAGGAGAAGGGCAAACAGGTCACACGCATCATAAGGGCAGCACATCGTCAGGTACGTACCTTGTGACGTTGCCAGAAAGGCCAAGAGATGTGCATCTTGGTTGTTGCCGAAAAGTTGATGCTCGGCAAGGCAACTGCTACCCTCCTTCTGTTTGCGCTTTCTGCCGCCTGCCGTTTACCACAGGTGTCAGTTGCCCTCTGTATTTCTGCCGATTGTGTTCCCTCTTTTCCTTCTTCCTTTTCTCTTTTTTCTTCCCTCCACCTTGTCTTGAAATTTTTTGGACCTTATTTTTTCCCCTTCCTCCGCTCTTTTTTTGGTCGCCCAAAAATTGTTTTTTTTTCCTGGATTTTTTTTTTTAGAAATAATAATTAAATTTCTCTTCTTTCTCTTCTTTTTCTTCTGGAAAATAAAACCAAAAATCCTTTTTTATTTGTATTTTTTATTCTTGCTGAAATTCGCCGTTTTCGACTTTTTCAATTTCGAATTCAATTTCGCTCATTTTTCTTTCTTTTTTTCTTGCATCGTCAACATTTCCTTCAGCCTTATCGACACAACATTAACCTTCAGCCTTTCTTGGCGTGTGTATCGTCAAACTTCAGCCTCACCACCGCCTTCTGCTTCCTTTTTTCTCCTTGTGGCTGTTCTCTGTGTGTTCTTGGGGGAGAACACATCTGAACCCTGGTCTTTTTTGTCTCTTCTTTTCCTCCCTTCCCTTCTTCCCTGCGTATGCCTCGGATTGCAGCCTCTACAAAGCGATATTCACCTAGAACAAGCGCACATCATCACCACCATCTCAATCTCCATCGCGTCACCGGTAATGGCCTGGTAGCAGCAGACTCTTCTCCAACTTTCCGTCCCCATTTGTGCTCTACCTCTACTTCATCGCTTTGGCCCTCGCCCCTGTCGTCCTTGCCTCCGTCTCCCTCCCCGGATCTCTCCTCGACCTCGGCCAATGGGCACACGACCGGCTTCTCGCCATTTCCGGCGGCTACTGCTATGAAAAATCTCCCCACCACTGCCGCTGCCACTGTCCCAAACCGTTATCCAGACGCTGTTCCTGTCGCCATCGCCACAACAACCTCGACTGCTGCCGCCACTGCTCCCACCATGATTGCTACCCGCCGTGGCTCGCTCGGCAACAGCTCCGACATCTCCAGTGCCGATTCATTCGTTCACGCCCAAAACAACCACCGCCACATCGATGTCAATGCCATGAAGAATGTCGATGTGCATCGTGATCCCGGCACCCTAGAGATGACCAGGACCGTGCTCAAGATCCTGCCTGTTCAAGACACGCTCGCCATTCTCATTTTGCTGCTTCACATGCCGCCCGTCATTCTCTCGCTCATCTACATCGCCTTCTCTTTCCTGACCTTTGTGCCCCCTGTAACCACAAGCTCTGGTATGAACATCAACTTTGCCGATCTCCTCGACTGGAACAACACCACTAAGCCGTCAGTCATGGCTGCGGCTTCGCTTGACATGATCCTGCTACTGTTTTGGCTGTTTTTGTGGCCGCCTATGCAGCTGTTTGTCTTGGATCTCGCCAAACTCGTCATCTCCGTCACTCTTGGAGGCGGCCCCAACCCCACCGTTGTAGCTGCTGCGGCTGCTGCTTCGTCAACGCCGTCTGCCTTGAAAAGAGAATCCAAAGGCTTTGCCGTGTGTCTAGGAGTTCTCATTGTCACGCACATTGCCAAAAACACCAAACGCATTTGGGTCCCCTCCATTAACAGAGCTTTTCCCTTTCTACGACTGCTGCCAGACTTTATGCATTCTAATGCCGATGATGTTGTCCCGCCCACAGCCCACCGTGGCATTGAAGACTGGATTAAGAGTGCTTTGGCTATCCATATCCTCATGCAGGGTCTCGTTCGTCATGTCAAAGGCTGGTATATTCGCCGGGAACTCAACAATTCGACCTCTGCCTCTGCTTCATCCTCCCTATCTGCTTCATCATCGATCGTCTCTGCCACTGTCCCGGGCGACCCTGAATCAGGCACCACTAGACTGTACTCAGATTCAGGCACCGACATTCTCACCAATGACCCCGAATCAGCTATAGCCGCCTCAGACGGCTCTTTAACCCCTTCGCACATCAAAAAGAAACGCAAAAACAATGTCCATGTTCGCCTACAGCAGCCCTTGTGGTCTGCTCTAGCAAGTACAAAAATCATCATGGCCAAAGAATATGAGCTCTCTCAAGTCGCACTTGAGTCAGCAGACTCCAATGCTACTGGAGTCCATGATTTGGGAAATGCGCCTTTCAATACGCAGCAATCTCAAATATGGATTTCATATATTGGCTGCGATGAAGTGTGTTTTAGCACCAGTTTTTTTAGTAATGATTCTACAGTATTAACATCAACACCTACGACTTCGACCTCAACTTCGACACCATCCTCTGCTTCGTCTACTTCAACTACCCCTACAGCCACTACTCCTACAAAGTCAACTGCTTCTTCCAAACGCAAAAGTGCAAAAGTACAACCCTCAGGCTCGCCTGGCGTCATTGACCTTAGCAAGCCGTTTTACGTGCGGATCAACAATGCCAATTGGCCCTCAACTCGCATTGTCCCTGTCAGAGACCAAGACCCTACGAATCCCACGGAAGACAACGATCCCTTGGCCTGCCCGCCCAGTCCCAACTCCTCCAGAACCATTGCTTCGCCCTCCACCCCGACATCTCCTCTAGAGCTCCGCTGGTGTGGCGACATCTATGGCCTCCGGCCTATGAGCAAGTATGTCTGTGAGTTTGTGCACAGTCAAACTGAGCAGGTTCTCTATGCAACGACAATTACGACCACGCCCGAACCCTCCCGCAGTGCCGATACCAAGGCTGTTGCCAGCGCCGCACAGACAGCCCAGACTCCATTGCGGCCAGATTCGCCTGCGACTACACTTAAAACTTCAATTGCTGCTGCTGACAACAAGCTTGCCGACGAGCGCAGCCGCCTCAAGACGCTGCGCAAAGAATGGAAGACCAAGATCAACTCGTTGAAAAAAGACATTGAAGGCCCCGAGAACCCCATAAATACAACTAGCTCTGGCGACGACAGGCTCCGCCAAAAAATACGCGCCCAAGAGACCCAGCAGGCACAGGCCCTCAAGGATGCTGCTGATATCAGTGAGAGGATTGCAGCGCTGGAGGCTGTGCCTGTCGATCTAATAGAGCGTAAAAAGACCTCGGAAGCTTTGTATAGCGCTGAGAAGAAGCTGTTTGATTCTGCCCAGAAGCGTTACAAAGAGCATCGTTCCAACTTAGAAAAGTCATGCAAGGACAAGGAACACGTAGGCCAGCAGCTCCTCAACAAGCGCAACAAGATAGCTACACGAATCGCCAAGGTTGAGGCTGAGCTTGCCCACGTCATGGATGCGAATGCCCGCGGCCTTGACGAGGCTGAAAGACGTCGCCAGGCTCGAGTCGACTGGCTCAAGGAAATGGACCATCGCGAACTCAAGCTCAAGGAAATTATTAGCAACTCGGAAACTCGCAACTCTGTTATGCAGGACGCTATCAACAAGGCCAGACAGATGTACGCCACCAACTATCAAGCCTCATACGACATGTCGCAATCTGAGCTTGGTCCTGTCTACAATGTTGGTGGTCTGCCTCCTAACTATGAGTCTCTCGATTCTTCTGTCCCGGTTAGTGGCCATGCTACTTCTGGTCTCATCGCTTCCAATGGCTCTCAAGCTCCACCTCCTGGTCTGTTTACTTCAAATTCTGTCGGCATCTCGTCAACTGGCTGGAATCCTGCTGCCGCCCCTCACTACCCAACTGGCATGTGGGGTGCTTCAGCATCTGATGCTTCTAGCACGGTTGCCTCCAGCTCTGTCTTCCCGAGCATGTCATCTGCCAGCGCCATGACTAGTGGCTCTACCGCTGCTGCAGCTTCGGGCGGCCCTGGTGTTCCTTCCTGGAGCTCAAAACCAGTTTCAGCGGCCAACTCCATCCATGTGAATGGCAGCAAGTTCCGTGGCCGGTCGAGCTCAATGCTTAGTGACATTTCTGGCTTCACGCAGTCGACCGGTCCTGGCGATGCAGACGAGTCTCGTGCAGCTATTGGCAACGGCAACACTTCGGGCAGCAGTACCAGCACTGAAGATTCAACGCGTATGAGCCCTGCGGGTCCAGCTGCATGATGATTCGCCCTGACTCCTCTCAGTCCCACTCACTTGCACGCTCACTCGCCTGCTCTATGTACTTCGAGGCGTGTTTGTGAAGCTGCGGGCTTGAGCTAGGATGCCATGGATGCGAAAGGCCTTCTGTCTTTGTGTTGTTATTTGTGCATAGTTCGCTTTTTGTTTTGTTCTAGACATTTTCAAAGTATGTGTATTAGACGTGGTTGTCGGAATACAGTCATTTCGTACAGTTTCTGTTTTGGCATAAAGTGAATGTGATGTGTATTGTGAACTAGGATAAATGATCGATGTGCCAAAAAATTACCGCGCTCGCTTTGCTTTCCTAACCCTTGTATCACACGATATGTATATAACACCAGCCCTGGGGCCTCCTTTTCTCGTTTGCTCTACTCTGCTGGTTGCTCCTTTGCCGTTGGCCCCGTTTCACTCAGATATCCTTCTAATTGCCACAGTCTGGTGCGCAGATGGATTGAAGCTGGGCGCACAAGCAACACCAACTCTGCATCTCGCATTTTCGGGAACATGCCACGCACCTTCAGTACGCCTTCTTCGCCCAGCAGCCTCGTCAGGTTGTGGATCGGCACATGAGCGTTGTACTGCACGCCGGCGAAAGTATACGTCCGTCGGTCGGGCGCCACATCAGCGGGGACAACAGCGTCAGCGCTTGCGGGTAACCAAAGCACCGCGCCGCGCAAGGTCTTGTCGGGCACGGCAGTAAGCAGTTCTGCCCATGATTCCACACGTACCAACGGGCTGAGCCATTCCGTCCCGTAAGCTGGGCACAATAGTGGTGATGCAGGATCGTCCGTCTCCGCAAGGCTGCCAGTATCTGTCTGGGTGGCTGCGGCGGCGGTCTTGGGATATTTCTTGCCCAAACTTGCGGGGTCGGCGAGTAGTGCGAAATCATCCAATGCCCGTGCTCGCAACATCGCCAACATCACGCTCGTCATGTTGTGGTGCCACACGGGCGGTGAGCGTTGGATCCATGGCATGTGATTTGAGCGGCGAGTCGCTAGGAAGGGAAAGCCTTTGGGCGAACCGCCAAGCCGGGTGTCAAGTGTTGAGAGGATGCGCGATGACAAGATGGTATAGACACGCAGGTTCGATGGTGTCTTGATTTGTAGTTCAGTAGCGTTCGTAGGTGTGACAGGCGAAGGCTGCTGCGAGGCCCCAGCGAGACGAGGCGTGGCAATATAGTCTAGGTCGGGGGATGAAGCTTCTACGGGGTCTGGTAGCGGTGCGTCCAGGCTGAAAGATTGGGCAGTTGATTCTGCTGCTACCGTGGTGGCCATAGCCTCAGCCTCCCCGTGTATATCCTCCTCGGTTTCCATCTCCATCATGTCCTCTCTCTCGCCTTCGCCCTCGATCTTCCCTTTTTCCCCCACATCCGCCCCTACCGGGGGTGGGGCATCCTCAATCAATGGAGACCACCATGGGCTATTGGTTTCAGGATGACGCACGACCTCGAACGAAGCAAGAAACTCCCGAGGCAGAAATGCGTCAGTCAGCGGGTCGACTCGTAGCGGGCTAGCCAGCATACGCGCATATGGGCTCCGGCTGAACAGCTTGCGGAACCGACCGACAGGCGGGCGCCGCCGTGGCTTGCTCGTGCGGAAGAAGCCCTGCGTCATCCGCCACTCTGGGTCCATGATCGGGGAGGCTGGGAGAGCTCCGGCACTTGTGGATATTGTTTTGGAGGTCGCATCAAAGTTTGGAAGCGTCTCGAAGGTCGATGGAATGTAAGCCTCATGGTGTGTGGGGCCGGTAGGTGGCGTGCCGGGTACGGAGGTGGAGGAGGTGGAGGAGGTGGAGGGGGTGGGGGAGGTAGAGTAGGTGGGGGAGGTAGAGCAGGTAGAGGAGGCGTCCGGAGCCTTGGCAGCGTGGGCGGAGAGGCAGGAGAAGTGCCGAGACAGGCCAATTGCTCGGTGTGCACGTGTCATCGTGATGTGAGGTAGACGCCCCCAGATGTGTCGGCCAAAGAAAGCTAGGGCTCCACGGCTAACCAAAAACCAAAAACACAGTCAGCGATCAGCACGCGTACTTGGTGCGAGCCCAGGATAAAAGTACTAATTAAAGTAGCCAAAAAGATCTTTTCTCATCGTCTCCTTGCATGCCTCCATTCTGCCCCTCCTAATCTAGCATTTTCCTGCTCAAAAAAGCGGCAGAAAAAAAAGTGGTGATGCAAAATGAGGCGGTGAAGACAGTCGAGCCAAAATAATAAAAGTGGGTGCGAGGCTGAAAGCCCAGCCGAAAGCAGCTAGCTGACTAACAAAGGCCAAGCCTTCCGTTCCCGCCTTTTTCTCCCCTGGTTTATTGTCTTAACAACGCCAGCACCAGGCCATGCAGCAAGATGGGAAACAGCACAACCAACCGCCTGCCCTCTTGCGTCCAAAGGAGGGGCTCCTTCCAAATTCACCTTTCGTATTTTTAACACACGCGTGCCTTCCCGCTGCGTTTTACTTTGTCTATTCACCATGTACATAGGTACATGAGTGTCGAATTTCTCTTGCTGCCTGTGAACGCTACCATTGTACGAGCCTTAGTTTCTTCATTGTTGCCTGAATATTGGTCCATTTGTTTGCTTTCTTTTTAGCCGCCTACGTTTATTTACTTTGAGGCATTGTTCTTCTTTTTTTTTCTCCAACGTCCTATAATAAAGTGAATACAATCCCATAATAATGGCTTGCACATCCAAACTTGCTCGCGTTACCCGCCATGTTCTCCGTGCCGGCGTTGGCGCTAGTGCTAGTCCTAGCACTACTGCCCGTGGCTTCAGCACCACGGCCCACCGAGCCTTGGCCAGTACAGGCCGGGCTGGCCTCCACATGCCGCCAACCTCCAACATCCCCATGCCATACATCACCGAAGTCACGGTATGTCTCCCCCTCCTTTTCGAGCTTGCATAGTCTCTCTTCTCTTTGACTTTGCACACACTGATCATCAGCACCATTAATTACATCGTTTTTGGTAACCAGACCGGCGGCTGGCGCACATGTGAGCTCCATCCCCTACCCTCCTCCTATCTCCTCCCCTCCGTGCTAACTCCCATTGTAGATGACATCTTCTCACGCCTGCTTCAAGAGCGTATCATCTGCCTTAACGGTAGCATCGACGACACCACGTCGGCCTCTATTGTCTCACAACTTCTCTGGCTCGAGTCCGACAGCCCCGATAAGACTATTACCATGTACATCAACTCCCCTGGCGGCATGGTGTCGGCGGGGCTAGCCATTTATGACACAATGAGCTACATTTCATCGCCTGTGTCCACTGTCTGCGTTGGCGCAGCCTCGTCCATGGCTTCACTGCTCCTCGTTGGCGGTGCACGCGGCAAGCGCTATGCTCTCCCCCACAGCGCCATCATGGTGCATCAGCCACTGGGTGGCACCCAGGGCCAAACCAGCGATATTCTCATTTACGCCAACCAAATACAGCGCATTCGTGACCAGGTCAATGAAATCTACCGCACACACGTCAATGCTGCTCTACCCCAGGACAAGCACCTGTCCAAGGAGGCTGTCGAGGCGCTGATGGAGAGAGACAACTACATGACAGCACAGGAAGCTTTGGCAAACGGCGTTATTGACGAGGTTCTAGTCCGCAGGACCGGCGACAGCAAGGGTGACAACACCAAGGGTCCCGCCCCAGCCTCTGCCCCGGCACAATCATAGAGCGTGGCATGTTAGCGGGATACTACATATTCAAATGAGACCGAGGAATGATGCTCTTGAGATAGCCATTGTGTATGTCAAGTAAATTCGTAGTGTATATAAAAGTGTCCTTGGACAGGGAAAAGAAAAAAAAAAAAAAAAAGTAAAACGCCAACTAATCCACGTAATAAAAATGTAAGCAGCAAAGCCTACGAAAATAATCCCCAAAGAACAAAAAAAGAATAGTTAACAAAGACCGCCGTGCTGGAAGTGCTGAAACCCACCAGCGGGTCGCCAAATAATGTACGCAAAATAGTGCCAAATGACGATGCTTTTGAAGTTAAGAGACTGCACGCGGATAGGCAGAGTGGGGGTCATGGAGCAAGGGGCAGTCAAGAGCTTCAAGCCCAACCTTGACTGCTATTTCCAATGGACCAGGCTGGGGTGAACATGCCAGATATTACACCGCATATGTACATACACCACTTGTGCCATCTACACGTTCAAGTCGGTTCCACTCGACTTTGCCTGCTCGGGATGTCTCGACTTGAAAGTTTGGACCGGCTTACGCTTAATCGCCAGCTTCAGCTTTTCCTCGTCTCTGTGCATCCATGCCTTGAAGCTAGCCGTGCTAGCCGGGTAGAAGATCCGATTGCGGTCGCTTTCCAGACGCTGGAGAAGGTGTTCAAGATCCATTGCCTGAGCAGCTACCACATCCATCTCATCGGCAACCTGGTCGCAGAACAGATCAAGAGGCAGATCGTTGACATCCATGCCAAACGGATTCTCAATTTCACGTCCGATGAAGAGAATTCCAAGAATAATGTACGAGGCAACAACCGTAGCAGGAATGGTAATCCAGCCCAGGTAGTTGTACAGCTGGAACGGCAGCATCATGACGTACACCCATGTGATCTGCGAAAAGGCAATACTGTATGCAATGGGCAGTGGTGTAGTGAGTACACGCTCGGTTCCAGTGAGGATGTCGTTGAGGGCAGCAATGTTGTTGTAGGCCAGTGTCTGCTGCATGGGGACGCCGAGCTTCCCATCAGCAATAAGAGTATCCACATAGAGGCCGAGGTAGTTGAGAATTTCCAATGGAAGGTTTCCCAAAGGTTGAGTAGCGCGCTTGATAGTCTTGCGGGGGTTAGACTCGGCAAAAGACACACCCAGGTGCTCGCCAATGCCCTTGAAAAATCCCTTCTTAGGCATCAAGGTGCTGATAGGAACATCTTCGTTAGCGCGGCCAGCGAAAGTGTCGAGGTGAGAAACGAGGTGCACCAAATCAGGGTAGGCAGTGTAAGGCTCGAAGCGAAGCTTGTGCTTGAGTGCAATGGCATATGCCACAACAAGATTTGAAGCGGTCCTAGGGAGGCACGATTACATGTCAGCAAAGCTCCGAGGCGGCATAGGGCTCTCAGCGTTAAATTCATGATGCGTGCTTACATGGTGTGCAGCAAGTGCTTTTTCTGCTGTGCGGGGTCGGTTTCCTTGGCATGAATCCAGAAGACTCTTCCCAGTTGCTGAGAGCACAGAATCAACTGGGCCCAATACTTGCGACCGTCATTGTAACGCTCATAGGCCGTGGAACTACGCAGAGATAACCCGAGCGACACGACGAAACCAGTAACAGTCAACAGAACCGAGTTAATACCGACTGGCAAGGTGTTAGCGAATGTTGCGGCTTGTAAAATCAGGAATGTTTACCGCAGACTCACGAGAATAAACGTTCTTGGAAATGGCGGTGATCAAAGAAGACCATGCGCCCATCCACACCAATGGCACAATCATGGAAGGCAGAATACTGCCGTGCATCTGCATGAACAAGGGCCACTTGGAGTGCTTAGACATGTCTCTGGGACCTTTCTGTAGCGAGTGTTAGTATGGAAACCATGGAACACGATCCACCCTGCAAACATAGGGAAGAAGGCACAAAACGTCTCCCTTGAACAACTGATGTCAACTTACAAAGTAATTTTCGAAGTCTCCCGAATTCACACGATTCAGTGGGTTTGGGGTTTGACTGAGAACCGGGGATAGAGGCGACCGAATAGTTCCATCATGGCTGATTTGGCGCGTGGTATCAATGCTCAGGCCGAGAGCCTCAGCCTGAGCAGCAGCATGTGTGTTGTGCACTTTTTCTTCGCTGTCTGTCCGTTTGGGAGTCACAGGAACAGCCGACTTGACAGCCGGGATATAGCCATCTTCACCCATTTTGAAGAGCGCAAGGAAATAGCGAGAGTGGCGGATATAACGAGCGTGTAGTGTCTCTGACACACAGTATAGGGGACGAGACGAGAATGGTGATAGACCAGTAGTAGCTAAGAATGCAGGTTGCCAACGAGTGCTCCAATGCTGAGATGACGAGCCGATATATCAACACAATTAAGCAGAGGAAAAAAGGCAGAACAACAGAGGAAATTGGCTGAGGAACGCCCGGCACCTAGCCCTACCGTATATATACCACTACCCACAGAACGAGAAAGCGAGAAAACACCAAAGATGTCCTGTCGTTTGCAACCCGAAACTAGCCATCGATAAAATGCAACAAATTAATGTAAAACTAAAGGGGAATAGAAGGGAAATAAAAGGAGAAAAGGAACATCCGCCTACAGGATCCGTTCGAGACTACAGGGGCACGCCCAAGTCACCAAAGAAGACCCTTCTCACCCAACATCTAGGGAATGACTAACTGGGCGAACTAGGGCACAAGGAGAAGCAAGGCCATGGGCGAGTGAGTACCAAGACAAAAACACGGGGTATGCATCCTAAACCAGGCATATGTCAAGTACAGATGCCCTTGCAACTGGGGTTGTTGGTGAAACAGAATGTACGTACTGTAGAATGAATGAGCAGACTGTAGGCCATCATGAAGGATGAATTGAAAGAATGGAAAGGAAAGAAAAGGAAGCAAGAAAAAATTCGAGATGGAAGTAGAGGCAGAATTAGGGCTAGGTGGACGAGAAGGAGAAGAGGAAGGTACGAGTCTCCAAAGATGAAGAGAAGGGAAAAGGGAAGGCACAAGAAACTGGCAAGAACCGCACGGGACCTAACCCAGTTCTCCTTTGAGGGTCAGCGAGTCTCAGGCATCCAACCTCACCGCCCGCATGTACCGTCTACTAGCAGACAGCCAGTTCGCCGTATTGCTGAAAGTATCATCTACTTCCCCAAGTTTAATGTGTCCTCCTTGATCCCTAAACCAGAAGCGACATCCCACTATAGGGTCAAGAAATCAACAGACGAGAACACATCAGAGCAGAGAGCCACCATTACACTGACTTCCAACGCCTCTCCTCTTAGCCGCTCTACCCTCGCTTGCCCAAATATCATGACCGGCTGACTATCCAAATTTTGTTTATTTTGTTTCCTGTTGGTAGAAACAAACCTTACTCACGTGGATCATCAAAGTGGTGTTGAAAACTTCCTGCCTGCAAAGCAAGTGCTTAGCTGCCGGGGTTTTGGAGGGCGCCTATGTACATGTACATGGCTATTTATGTGCAATATACACGCAATGTGCAGTAACATGTGTATTCCAACGTTTTCTGTGCGCTTATCACGCCACAGTTCACAAAAATAGGTACTTGGTGCCTGAACCAGTGCATGTTCAGGTACAACATCACGATACATGTATGATCTTCTTGGCTTTTGCCGTTCTCTGCCCTTCTCTTCTTTTCTCTGTACCTGGCCCAGGGTCTGCGTCCCTGATACCCTGTTCCAGCTATACTAACATGTTTTTCCACATTCGTCCCCGAACAAGATCTTCTTGTTTCTATCTCCTCGCGCCCCCTTTAGCCGCTGCAATCCTCAACGCAAGTCTTGCATCCCCCAAATCACCATTCTTTGCCAAAATCTCGTGCTCAGGGCGGTGGTCTTTTCCGGTCTCGCACAAGACAGGTGTCAAGGCGTCGAGGTACAATCTTGCCCCCTCAGCCCCATCTGTCTGCAGCCTTGCTCCCAATATAGCTGCTTTGCCCACCTCCTCTACACCCGTATTCTCCTCCCCTCTCTTGGTCGCTCGCATGGTTGGTTACTCGTAATGGCTATTATCTCGGCCTTCTTCACCCTGCCGACTGACTTATTTTGTGGCTTGTTCCCCTGGCTAGGACTGACAGGAGGGCGGGCCCCTAGGTAAACCCGCCAGACACAACTAAGGACGGCTCAAGATGGAGCTAGGAAAATCGAGGCGTTGCATCTTGCGTAAAAAGATGGCCCGTCCTCCAGGCTAAAATCCCCACGTCAAACAATACGATCCAGCGGGTGCGTAAGCGCAGGGGACTTCTTTCTTTAGCCTCCTTTCTCTCAACTCCCATCGTACACTAACCCTGTGGATGGCTAACCCAGCCCAACCCTATCCTAGCCTCCTGCAGCCTTGACCGCCAAACAGCTCGGAACAGTCTCGGTTTGAACCTCTCCTTCCTTTACTCTCGCTTCAGTTGTTGCCCCAAATAGATAAACAATGTCAAAGTCCCCGAATTCATTGGAATCCTTCACAACAAAACATGGGATACAAAGTGACATTGCCTCATTTGAGGCAATGAAAGCACGGCAAAAATTGCTGGGTCTCGTTGCATGGGTGGCATTCAATGTACAAGGACTGCATCTGTTCTCCATTCCATCCAATACCTGATCTCCCAGGTCACCTTCAAGCGCTCTTGCCCTTTCTCTTGGCTCCTATTTTACCCTTACTTTTTCTTCTATCCTGAGACTTGCTTCCGCCTCCTGAGAGTCTTGTTTCACATTGTCCTATTCTGCTGTCAAACAGTCTAAACCAAGTAAAGCTACAACAGATAGATGCTTTTTTTCCTACTATGATCCTATGGGCAGCATGTGTTGCGCTTTGGGTACCCGTCAACATCTGGGCTTAGACTGAATATGTGTATAGCATAGCGTCAGATTCCCAATTGTCTCTTAGGCATGCCCATCACAATCATACTAGCCACAATTCGCCTAAGTGAATGTGATCACCATCTGTAAGCAGGCAAACAAACCTGCGAAATTAATGGCTTCTAGTTTGGGGCTCTGCATGTGTCTCATTTGTCGTTTGCAGGGTGCTATCTGCATCAGGGGCTGCAATTTACGAGAGGGTCTTATTCTTAGTGGTTTCTTGGGTCACTCTAGGCTGCCTTCTGCTTGCTCTGGTCTGACAAGCGATAACAGGTGCCACAAAAACACAGGTCCACACCCAGCCACATGTAAGTGTGGCGCACAATGCCCTACCTGCTAGCGCCACTTCCACAACTGTTGTGCTCGCCTAAATGTAAATTCAGGCAGATTGTGTGGGAGCGGTGGTCAAAATTCAAATTAATGTGGGCCTAGTGCAAAGCCGGCCCCGCGGTTTACACCGAAGGGCTCTGAATTGCTTTCTTGCTAACTCTTTCCATTCTTAAGCCATCGTCATCACTTTGCCGTGACGCACCTGCTAATCTCCAGCTCCGAGTCTTGACGACAATCACTGCTCTTATTTTCCTTTTCCCTTTATTTACTCTTAAATAAACCAAAATGTCTTACCAGAAGGGCGAGAAGGACTTCTCTGAGGGCCCCGTACGTTGACCCCCCCCCCCCCATCACCACCTCACTTGCTGTCGGCCATTTCCATGAGGGCTATGTGGCGGGCTCCGCTGAATTCGTATACATGTGCTAATAATCAATCTTCTCGTACTTCAGAAGGCTCACAAGATCCGCATCACTCTGTCCAGCCGCAAGGTCGAGTCTCTGGAGCGTGTCTGCAAGGAGCTCATTGAGCGTGCTCGCTCCAAGGACCTGCCCGTCAAGGGTCCCGTCCGCCTTCCCGTAAGAAGCTCCCATCCTCACTTTTCACACGGCAATCTTGAAATCACAGGAACCGGCTGCAGCGGTACCATGTCTTGACATTGCATTGGCTATTGAGCAACTGGTAGCTTCGGGTAAAAGATACGCCATTGTCTTTGCTTGAATCCTGCAGTCTTGACATGTGTAATATACGCTATCTGAATTATAGCGCTGTGTATAAGGTGCACTTTACTGACTCAGACACTCTCTCAAAACAGACCAAGAACCTGACCATCACCACCCGCAAGACCCCTTGCGGTGAGGGTTCCAAGACCTGGGATCGCTTCGAGATGCGCATCCACAAGCGCCTGATTGATCTCCGTGCCCCCACCGAGGTTGTCAAGTCCATCATCGTCAACATCGAGGCTGGTGTTGAGGTTGAGGTCACTATTGCCGCTTAAATGCGTCTAAACTGACGGCCGGTCTTGCGTTCACTTGGCCTAGCATAGTGTGCTGGTGTAATGACTAGTATTCATTGATATGGCAGTGGTCCAGGGCTAATGGAAAAGACATCCAAACAAAAATGAGCAAAAACTGGTTTCGAGGGTTGGGTTATGGCGTTATTTCTCAAGAATAGAGGCTTTTGTTCCTTCCTCTCACATGTTGAGGTTTTCGCGTGATTTCATACGTCATCCCCGGACGCCTGGCTGCAACTTGCTAGCTAAATTTTCATGTCATAAGACTGAACTTCTGCTTCATGCCGATCGTCGAAATAAGACAACTAAAGTATCAGTACCGCTGTAAATACGTACGGTGACAACATGAGGCACCTTGGATAATATGTTGACATTGACATACCACAAGATCTGGCTCATGGTGTGGCTATATGTCGATGGAAAAACCTAATAACTTGCACTTATGGCCGTGTAGAAGTAAAGCTGGCTGATATGTCGGTGAAGAGGTTTATTTCAGCAATAATGCTTCTATGATTAAAACTAATGTGAAGTGTCCTAGTTGTATTGGGGTTGTCATGCTGCGAGCAGAACTGACTAAAATTAAGTGTAAACGTGATTAGTCAGCAGACGCCTCACACGAGAACAAACACACTTCATGAGCTAGGAGAGAAGGCTCCAGCATGGCATTTCATCGCGACATCTCTCGCAACCCACAAGTCAATCCTTCACATTGAGAGCCAGAGGCAGGAAAAATTGTGGACAAACCACACGACTTCGCATTGCCCCTTGAGCTTCGCGCCTTATCGCTGATTTCCTTTCTTTTTTTTTTTTTTTTAGTTAGAACCTCGACTACACATCTGATTCCGAGCCCAACAGCACATCGCATACCATCATTGCTGAAATAGTGCAGTGAAGCATCCACCTATACATCTTCAGACCAGCTTCGTGCGTTGCTCGTTATTCAGATTTGGAACTGCCCGCATTTTCCTTGGCCAAGTCATTGTTCTTGGGATCTGTCGCTTTTGTGACTTATTTTTGCCAGACTTATCAACACATGTGCTGTGCACACTTCTGGTTGACAAGTACTTCCTCAAGCCCCAATAGTGTGCGCACTCTCTTTGGCGGTTCTGCCCTTTGAGCTGTGGTCCAGAACAATCCAGTCTTTAATTCGATTGAGCCATTCACAGCTGTCTGTTCTTATCCGTCCACTCTTTTATTCCCATCTTTTATCGTTGTACATTTTTTTTTTCTTTCCTTATAATTTAGTCGGTAGCCCTTCATCAGGAGCTATCGAACTTCCATCCATCAAAGTGGCCTCCAACAAACACTCCCCAGTAGTAACCAGTGATGGTGTACTGGATTCTCTGACGGCCTTGCTCCCTGCATCAGTCCAACTATACGCAAAAGACGCCCTGGACCAAGTCTCCATTCTTATTTCAAACACCACTCGCGACCTTTCACAGGCTTCAGGCTTGTCTCCCGATATTGTCCACACCACCCTTGCCGCTGTAATCGTCACAGCATTATTTTTCGCCATGTCCCGCCTTCGTCACTCCTGGAACAGCGATAATGCGCCAACCGGGCCTGTAAATATTAGCACGAAAGACTATTCCTACATTACGCCTGAGGACATCGGCAAGGATAATTTGTTTTGGCAGTCCCCCGACTCCTATAACTCGTCCGAGACTGCTGATGATGTCATTTACCTTGTGTTCGAAGATAAAAAGCTGCGCACCTGCTTCCCGCCCTATAGCATTGCCGATGGCAAGGTCTGTGTGCGCGATTTACGCACCCGTGCCGGTCTGCTTTTCAACATCACGGGAAAGCCTCTGCAGGCTGCGAACCTAAAGTACAAGGGCCGGCCTCTTGGTGGTGAGGATGACGTTGTCCGCCAGTTTAATGTTAAGAACAAGAGCGAGATTACGATTTGTCTCAGCGAGAGCGGCGATGATTCGAGAAGCTCTAAGAAGTCCAAGCCTAAGAGGAGGACTCGCGGCCTCAACGAATCCGAATCTGCCGACCAGGCAGGTGCCTCGTCCAGCTCACGCCCAGAAACCAAGCCAGTGTCTACAAAGGGCTCCACTCCTATGGAGCAGATTAACATTATCGAGAAGTGGTTCGACACAGAGATGCTCGACATGTGCCAGGTCTTTATGAAGACGCCGCCGCCTGACAGCAAAAAGCGTGAGCAAGAATGGCGCAAACTGACTGAGATTACGATGCAGCATGTAACCCTCAAGCTTGACGCTGTTGAGGCTAACGGAGACCAAGACGTGCGCAACAGACGCAAGGAGGTTTGCAAACGCATCGAAGGCATTATGAAGATGCTTGACGAGGCCAAGAAATAGTTGGTTGTAATTCTTCGGCTTTTGACATAGATTTTTATTTTTTTGGCTTTATTTTTTGGTTGATTTCTCACAGCTATTCTAAGAACGTTCAACATAAATATTTGTTTGCTTTTCTCGTGCAGCTGTCATGCTACTAGTGAATTTGCTCAGATCTATAATTCCTTAATATCATCACGCCTGAAGTTGCAGAAGAGGGGCACTGGAAGGGCCTCAAGTTCTAATGCCGTCATTGATTCAGGGCCCTGTAGCCTTGCACGCAAGGCAGTGACGTGCCCCACCTTTTACCATACTTTACAGGAGAATGACTAGTATGAATTAGCCGGCAGCGGCTTCTTTCAGCCCCATTTATCTAGCCCTAAGCCACACTTGTATCACACTTTCGGCAGGACTTTTTTCCCAAAGAGGCTTAGCTCCACTATTATCAGTGGTTTTACAGCCCACTAACCGCACCGAATTTTCCACTTTAGAAACCCTTCCCCAGCAAAAACGACCACTCCGCCTAGGACAGCCACGCACACGAACCGCGGATTTACCGCTGTTCACTCTTTTTTGACATTTTTTCCAGCATTGGTCGCTGACAGTTGCTAAACACCGCAAGTTTTGTTCCCGTCTTGCCTGCCTGTCGATTCTTTTTCTTCTTTCATACCCGTCGACGAGTAACGAACCGCCCGTGACGAAACGAATATCCACGATGTCGACCTTCGAGCCGGTTGTAAGTCTTGCCCTCTTATGTGCTGTACATTATCAAAGGGATAGGCAACATCTGCACGCATCGCTCTCGCTGCCGAGCAAAAACGAAGGCCATTGTCCTAGCATCTCGACCGTCGTACTTCCCACCACGATGACCTTCAGGACTTGGGACAAGACAAAAGGCTATACGCCATCCCCCATGTCAAGCCAGCAAGCACTCTCAGCATCCACTGGCTTGAGTGTGTTCAAGTCTACTGTCTTGTCGTCTCTTCGCTTGAGCAGCGCATGCAACATCCAGATGTTGTCTTAGCCCCTCGACCTTTTCACACTTTCGGCACATAGCACATGAGGATGCATGTGTGCAAGCATGCCTGCGATTCTCATGCAAATAAACTAAGAACCACTTGCTGACCACCTCAACTACAGATTGTCATCGATGGCAAGGGCCATCTGCTGGGCCGTCTGGCCAGCATTGTCGCTAAGCAGCTGCTGAATGGCCAGAAGATTGTCGTCGTTCGCTGCGAGGCCCTGAACATCTCCGGAGAGTTCTTCCGCGCTAAGCGTATGTCTCCATATCCTCAATTACCACAGGAGGTCTTGTCAAAAGACCGGAAACAAAAAAGATAGATTTGCTAACACACTTCGTTTACAGTCAAGTACCACGCCTACCTGCGCAAGGCCACCCGCTTCAACCCCACTCGCGGTGGTAAGAAAGAACGCCCTTCCAACACTTGGCACATGGAGTAGAATGGGTGTCTCTTCGTGAGACGCTACCCAATCACTGCCATGCAGAGTGCAACATACATGTCGAACAGATGCTAACAACAATCAACAGGTCCCTTCCACTTCCGTGCCCCTTCGCGCATCTTCTACAAGGCTGTCCGTGGCATGATCCCCCACAAGACCGCTCGTGGTGCCAAGGCTCTTGAGCGCTTGAAGGTCTTCGAGGGTGTCCCCCCTCCCTACGACAAGAAGAAGAAGATGGTCGTTCCCCAGGCTCTGCGCGTCCTGCGTCTGCAGCCCGGCCGCAAGTACTGCACTGTTGGCCGTCTGTCTCACGAGGTCGGCTGGAAGTACCAGGATGTCGTCGCCCGGTATGTCTTGACCCCTATATTAACCTACCTTATGAATTCAACCGCACACAACGTGGTGAAAATCGGTGACAACAAGCTAACAATTTGTTTTTCAACATAGCCTGGAGGAGCGGAGAAAGGCCAAGGGTACCGCCTACTATGAGCGCAAGAAGCTGGCCCAGAGACAACTGTCGGAGGCCAAGAAGAACGCCACTGTGGACGCGAAGACTGTTTCTGCCCTGGAGTCTTTCGGTTACTAAGTTCTGAATATGACAATGAACCGAGATGCTTCTTTTTTCCATGAAGCCTTTTAAACAGGCAATTGCATTACAGTAATTGATGCCATAGGGTTGGCCATAACGGAACAAGGAGAAGAAAGGAAAAGGGCCAAGAAGACGTTGTTCTTTCCTTTCTCTTCCTCTCTCTCTTCTTTTGCTGTTTTTTTGGAATGTGTTCTTTGTGTTATTTTTTTTCTTGCTGGGCTGGGGGACACACAAAAAGATACGGCCAAGACCGAATGGAAAGAAAAAAGGAAAAGCTTCTCGGTGACGAAATGTATATTTCGGTAACTTGATAAAAAAAATGAAAAGGCCTTGGGAATCCGGAAATGGAAATGAACATTAAGAAGCTTTGGCGATGTCTTTTTTGGTGTGTGTTTATGTGAATGACTAGTGATGTGATGAGCTCGGTTTTTGCTTAGTTAGCAACGAACGCAAGGTTTGTTGGCTGTTGCTTGTTTATTATGGATAATGCTTCACGAAGATGACAGGAATTGATACAGAGAAATTAGAGAGAATAGCCATTTGGAACGGGGAGGTGATACTGGGAGACCGGCCGTGTTGGAATTTTAGGGAAACACTAGTGATCAGAATGCATTGTAGACGAACTATCGTGTGATATTGTTGCTGAGATATGTGGGGCTCTAAAAATGAGTTCCAAGATTGAGGTTCTGGACATACGGAAGGGTTAGGGCTATGTGAACAAGAGTAGATAAAGGCAGGTGGCCAAGCCCCACTCGCTAAACGCTTGGTCCTGGATTTTTCTGATGAAAGAGTCTCCACTTTTAGTGTTACCATTCTCAGATCAACGAAGTGGCACAGGTGCGGTGAACGACAGAGGGGAAAGAAAAGGCGACTCGAGGAGAAAGAAAGAGCCTTTTGACATGAGGAGGCTAAGACGAGGAGCTGGAGCGAGGCATGGAGCAAAGAGCTGAGCAATGCGGGCTGGTGTTGGAGCTATTCTCCTTCCGTATGGCTTGTCTTGAGGGAACTTGATTGCATTGTCTTTGCAGGGCAGGGCTTGGGTAATGTGAAGGCTTTTCAAGCTGGGATGGGAGGGTTCTATTTTTCTAGGTACTTTCTTTTCCACATATTTTTACGATTCCCCTTGTTTCAGATCGGAGGAAGAAAAGAAGAAGAAACTCAAAAAAGATTGAGTGAAGTGAAGCGAAGTTGAGGTGAGGCTTGGTCATGGGAGCTTGAAGTAAACAAAGCCAACAAGGATGCTGGTTGGCTTGCTGGAGGGCAGGAGGCAGAAGGCAATATAGAGGCGGTGGGGTGATTGACTGGCTGAAACTTGGAGCCAAAATTGCCTTGGAAAAGAGGGCAGGAAGTACTAGTTCTTGCATTTGCGGGTTCACAGCAGCAGGACCCGACACCAAGGCACAACAGGAGAAGGTGCGAATGCACACATCGCACACACACCTTCCTTAAATAAAATGCAAAGAGAGACGTCTATTTGTATCTTGTAGCTCATGTAGGAACGAAGCGGCAATAGCCAGGGAAAACACAAGGGAAAGAGGGTATTTACTTACTGCCCTGATCTCTGCCCTCTGGTTGGCTGCCTGGGCTGCCTTGATTTTGTTTTCTGGCTCATGCATGGTTTGGCAGTGCTAATGGTTGATGTCCTTCCTGTCCCTGGTTTTTGTGCAGCATATTCACTGATTGGCATTGGCTGGTTCAGATTTGAACTGGGTGGGTGATTGGACTGCGTAGCTGACGCAGTTGAAGAGTTGAGGGACTAGGCGACGTTGTCGCCGGATTTATCTTCACTTTCATCATGCCCAAAATAATGCAGCAACAAAACAAAGCGAGGAAACAGTAACAGCTGCTTGAATCTGCTGCTTCAAGATGTAAGGGCCCCTTCCCTTACTCAGCGTGCCGCCTCTTTCTTTTTTTCCTTTTTAATTCGTTCTTCGTCTACCTCTTCTCATTGGCTCCCCCCGCCTGGCACTTGAGATTTTTCTATGTTTTGCACCCGCCACTGAAGTATGGGGCCTTGTTGCTTTGTGGTGTGTGTGTGTGTGTGTTTAATTGGGGAAGCTTGGCCCGCTATAAAATCACATAATTATCAGCTATAAACAATAGTCTTTTGGCTTCTTGCCTGCCGGCTTTTGAGGTCTTATTTTCCGAGCACTTTTAATTCTTTTTTTATTTTTACCTCTTTTTCCTTCTTCTCTCTTCCTCTTTATCTTTTCACCCTCCCTTCGACTTCATTCCTACAAAATCAATAATTCATCTTTTTTTTTTTTTTTCTCTCTTTGCTCTCTTGCCCTGATAACTGCCCCTGCTTGCAGTCTTTTCCCATCCCTCTTGATGCTTTCATGCATCTCGTTCTTCTGCTCACCTATTTCATATCCTTTTCGTTTCTCTCCCTCTCTCTCATTCTCCTGTGAAGCTGAAAAGCCTAGCGTCTGGTGCCCTCGTCGTCATAATAGCGCTCCGACCCCCCGACCCCATCCCCATTTCAAACCAAGCCCATCCTCCTATTGCTTTAACCGCACTTGATCTGTATGGGCCTGTTTTGCGGTCGCCACCACCACCGCTACTCCCGCTACTATTCATAATTTTCATTCCCTCCTGACCACGACGACAAGCCCGACGCTATCCCCTATCGTCATACTTATCATCACCTGATTCTGCCGTCGTCTCTTCGCCGTCAACAACCCGCCATCCACACAAACATTCTCTCTCTCTTCGCACCCCTCCTTAGCTGACGGGTCGGTTCAACACATCACCACGCATCACAAGACCCGCCGCCGGCTTTGATTCGCAGCGATGATGTCTACAGCCAACCTGGATGGATCAGGCTTTGACGCTCCGCTGACCCTGGAAACTGAATCTTCTGTCTCATCCGCCGCTTCTCCTGTCCCTCCCGATAACGATGAGTCCGATTTTTATTTGATTAATAACGACTCAGGATCGTCTCTCAGCCTATCCCACGAAGAGCGTGAAGAACGCGAAATCGCCCGCATCCAGCAAGAATGCAAAGAAACCCCCGTTCACCGCCTGCCCAACGAGGTCATGATGATGATCTTCGCCAAACTCGACCGTCCTTCAGATATCCTCCGCAGCATGTTGGCCTGCAAGCGATGGGCCAGAAACTCGGTCGATCTGCTCTGGCACCGGCCTTCATGCACCAGCTTCGAGAAGATGGAGCGCATCTGCAATGCTCTGCATGCCCAGGTTCCCTTTTTCCAGTACTGGGACTATGTCCGTCGAATAAATCTCTCGCAGATTGCTAAGCTTGTCAACGATGGCACCATCGACTCGCTCAAAAAGTGCAATCGCATCGAGCGCCTCACCCTCACCAACTGCAAGCAGGTGACGGACAGCGGCTTGATTTCCCTCGTTTCGCAGAACCATAACATGCTGGCCCTGGATATTAGCGCAAACCAGACCATCACTGACCAATCTATCCTGACAGTGGCTGAGAACTGTCCACGTCTGCAAGGCTTGAATATTGCGGGATGCGTCAACGTGACATCTCAGAGCCTGGTAACTTTGGCGAATAGTTGCCGGCAGATCAAGCGGGTGAGCCCCCCTCCCTTTGGTCTCATTTTCGCATTGCTGCTGCCCTGCTCTCCATCCACCGCAATATCTAGCTGGCTGGAGACACATCCACGTCTTTATGCAACCTAACTCGCAATAATGCTGACCACTTCTCGTCTAGATTAAACTCAACGACATCCTCAACGTCACCGACGAGGCCGTCCTTGCTTTCGCCGAAAACTGCCCCAACCTCCTCGAAATAGACCTGCAGATGTGCCATGAAGTAGGCAACATATCTGTCGCCGCTCTGCTCTCTAAAGGCAAGGCCCTCCGTGAACTTAGACTTCCCTATCTCCATCTCATCACCGACAACGCTTTCCTCCCTATCTCGTCAAAAGTCACGTTTGATGCCCTGCGAATTCTAGACTTGACCGGCTGCTACGAGTTGACCGATGCTGCTGTTGTCAAAATCATTGACGCTGCTCCACGGCTTCGCAATGTGGTTTTGGCAAAATGCCGAAACATCACTAATGTCGCCGTCACTGCTATATCCAAGCTTGGGAAGAATCTCCACTACGTGCATCTTGGCCACTGTAGCCTGATCACTGACGAGGGCGCTCGTCAGCTTATCACGTCATGTAACAGAATCCGCTACATTGACTTGGGATGCTGCACGGCTCTTACAGATGCCTCGGTTTGCTTATTGGCAAGCCTACCTAAGCTTAAGCGCATTGGGCTAGTCAAGTGCAGTCAAATCACCGACAACACTATCAATAGCATTGCTTCAGCTTGTAATAATCGGGCGAATCGACCCAACAGCGACGGAACGAGCGGAGCATGTCTAGAACGTGTGCATCTCAGCCATTGCATGAGCTTGACCTTGAAGGTATGTATGCTGCAGCACATCCAGCCCAACTTAATCTAGCCACAAACAACATGCCATAGACCACGGACCACGGACCACGGGCCACGGACCACCCTGATACTTAGTACCGCAACTAACCTCCACCTTTCTGTATAGAGCATAATCCGCCTTCTCAACTCTTGTAGGCGATTGACACACTTAAGTTTGACCGGTGTTCCCGCATTTCTCACCGACGACTTTCAGCGTTTTGGACGCGATCCCCCGCCTGGTATGTTTATGCTTGATATGTGTCCCGTCTTGTCTCATAAAAACTAATTAGCATCTGCGCCTACAGAGTTCACGGAGCACCAGCGCCAAATCTTTTGTGTCTTCTCTGGAAACTGTGTCTCCCACCTCCGCAACCACCTTAACAATTCGCCCCAGTACGAAGAATTACGACGCAGTGCTGGTATCTACCGGTCCCATGGAAACGGCCATTTTGAAGTTAGCTCCATAGCCCAGATCCAAGAGGCCCAAGTGCCGGCTCCAGCACCCACTGTTCAGAATGGTATCTTGCTCGAGCCCGATGCTTGGGAACCTGACCTGGACGAGGATGATCTTATGAACGATATAGATGGACCAGGCGGTAACGAAGGAGGTAACGGCCTGATGGATATGCACCAACTGCAGCAAAACCTCCCTGTTATCGACAACGCTCATAATCATATTACTCCTCCTGTTAATCCCGGCGTTGGTCATGGCCACCTAGCTGCGGGCCCTGTTGCTCCCGACAACAACAATCCTCACAACACCCAGCTTCTTGCTGAAAACCCGCACAACCAGGAGCTTATTTACAACTATTTTGTCAGCCAGATCCAGGCTGGCCTTATGCCGATGCCACAACCGGGAGAGGCTACGTACAACCTGATTACTATTCACGAGCAGAATATCGCTATTCAGGCTGCGCAGATGGCGGCTGGCAACAATATGTTGAATCATGCGCAAAACTATGAGAACTCACACTCCTCGCAAGTCGCGCACATGCCGCCTCCTAATGCTCCAAGCCATAGTAGCCTTGAACCACAGATCCTCAACCAAAGTGTTGTACATGCGAACAATCTCCATCTGGCCCACGCCCAAGCTCAGTTCCAGGCTCAAGTACAGGCTCACGCTCAAGCTGCGGCCCCGACTGCCGTTCCGGCCCACCCCCAAGTATTAGCCCAGAGCCATAGTCACGGCAATTTAATTGGCCATCATCATCTGTCTCAGGCGCAAATACAGTTTCAGACACAGGTGCAAGCACATGCTCAGGCCCAGGCTCAGGCTCAAGCCCAAACGCAAGGGCAGACTCAGCAGAACCCTCAAGAGCAGGGGCAACAACAACAACCACAACAGCAGCAACAGCAACAGCCTGGTATCTGGAATTTGGATGCGGCGGCATTCAACTCTCATCATCCCTAGTAGTGGTGGTAAATGTGTTTGACTTTTGCTCGCTGTTCGCTTTGCCTATTGGCTGAATGTGTCTTTTTCTTTTCCGTTGCATTCTCTCATTATCGAGATGAGGGATTGTCGGGATTTGCAATTTGGACCCTGCTCTGAGGATGCATCCTTGATCAAAACTTTGGGCTTTGGTTTCATGTGGTGATTGAATTACGCTATCTCCACCTCTCTAGCCTTCACATCGGCGTACTTTCAAATTTCCTGGTCTCCCTCTTTGCTCTTTTTCTCTTTTTCTTGCTTCGGGGTTCTATTTTGTGCTCTTTCTTCTCGTTACGGCTCTACCTGGATATGGACATGATATGATGTAGCTTATTGCTTGAGTCAAGCCGGCGGCAAGGTTTGGTGTGGTCCCCCCATCTTCGTTTTTAGCGCGTTGCGAGTTTGCATAAGTTTGTTTCCTTTTTACTTTCCCTACTCTTATTTTCACCGTCATTGTCGTTTTTACTTTTGTTTTCTTACATGACTCGACTGGCAGACGAGGACATGTAACACCTGCAAGTTCGTATTTTCCCTCCCTATCCACAGTAGTATGTTTGTTTTTTATTCTTATTTTTTTCCCTCTCTCCTACTCCCTCTCCTCAGCTTGTTATTTTTTTGCATTGTTTTTGTATTCTTGTCTCTTACCGACTAGCCCCCGAATCACGATTACTTGTGTACGTTGTTGCTCGGCACAATATTGTTTTTTTTTTTTTTCTGTTTTCCTCTTGTTCACACATATACGCCTGGTCTTGTTGTCCTGGCTTGTTATTTTGTTATCCCTCTCCCTTTTCTCTTTTGCTACTTGCAGCATCAAGCCATAGACTGTTATTGTTTGTTAGCCATGGGCTGTTGCTAGCCCTGACAAGTCGATAAACGCAGAACAATGCAACATATTTGAACCATAAACGTTTCCAACTAGTCGGAAGGGATCCGAGGCATGAAGACCTGGTAAAAATGGACTGGACAGCAGGCGTTCTGCCATCAAGTCAAGCTGGTGTAACAAGTAGTATGTCAAAATCACGTGAGCCACGGCTTGTCAACGGGTGACTACCAACTTCATGCACCTTCCGATATCATAGTGTCTGTTGTTGTTTACTGAAGACCGTGATTGGGTAACCGGAGGTAGAGAAAATTTTTGCGCCTTCTTTATACGGATAGAAGCCACGTTGGACATTAAAGAGTACGTCGCGTTATGGCATTGAGCTCATTCAACATCACCATCAACAAAGACGTTTCTCAGCATCACTTATCGTTAACGCGCGCTACACTTCGGTATTTTTTATTTTCGGCCTATTAAGGAAACCTCTATTTCGTTTGCTTCAAGTATCATTTATTTACTTTACCTCTTTTGTTGACGTGTGCCTATTATTTATCTATCTCTATCTCTCTTTTTCGTCTACCTAAGTAACCTTTATTTGTTCATCATGGAACTCTATAACGAGAAGGCCAAGGCCGAGGCTGGTCAGAAGACTAAACTTGGAACTGCCGTCCCAAAGCCCGTTCCACCTATAGTTTTGCCCACCAAGAAGAAAACGGGTGGTTTTTCAAGCAACCGCATCTCTGCTCCACGTATCATCTCTATCCCTCCACATGATCCGCCCGACAAACATCCAAATGAAACCCAGCCTGAGCTTCGCCAGAAGGTGACTGGCACTTCAGTTTCGACGCCCTCGGCAGATACGGAAGGCACATCGCTAAGTGTGCCTATCACGCGTACCAGTGAGTCTTCCCAGGGTTCGTCGGTCGCAGCTATTAGGGTTTCGAGGGCTAGGCAGGAGATGCGAAACGAGATGCAGCCTACACGGACATCGAGTACGAACGGGACTGGACAACATGCCACCGAGCCCATGGGAACTGCGCCAGGAAGAGCTGTCTCTGGTGCTATCGGGGCTGCGTCCCGCGACAAAAGGGTCACCACGGATAGAAGCTCGGTCAAGATGACCAGGTCAAACTCAAGCGGGTCCCTCGAGCCCTGGCCACGAATCATGGAAACTATTGCTGTGATCCCACCAAACCCTCACCGGTCTTCGCGTGAGGGCAGGGCTGCGTTGATGAGCACACAGCAAAACGCTCTTTCAAAGCTTCGGAGTGTTTGGTAGCAGCAGCACCACAAGAAGAACTTTGAGATTCACGGCCCCAGCGAGTGGCGTGAGATAGTATCACAGTGGATTAGTCAAGTCAATACGGCTGATTGCGCATCGTCGGATAGAAAGGGCTCTGCTGCTTATTCACCAGCTGCACCAGCATCTGCATCAAATGCGACCTTGTCTAGCAGCATTGCGATGCTGCATCATGAGTCTCAGGATGAGTTCTTCAGTGTTGGTGCGCGACGTCTATTCGGGAATTAGAAGGTCCAAGAATTGGATTCCCCGGCGGTGCCTGCCAAAGGCTGCAGTGAAACGGCTGATGGCGGCCATACTTCGCCCCTATCATTACTGTTCACTCAAAATGACGGCCCATCCAACACTTCGTTGAGAGAAAAGTGGTACATGAGCGAAATGAATGAAGACACAGAGGTATTTTGGCGGCTGAATTCGATGCTTGCTGACACCACGTGCAGTCATGGCCGCTTGATCAGGGAACCGGTATTTACCAAGTCCTATAGCATCGTTGACCACATCAACATGGTACTGGGACTGAACTGGGAAGAGTTCAAGATGTTACGGTATCTTCCTGTGCAATTCTCATTGACGATCAAGGCCTGTTTGACCACGGCATGTCGCACCTGTACTCAATTACCTTCAACAAGTCAACTTAGCTGTATCTGCGGCCAAGAGTGTGCCATTCTTGACGGGAGTGAAGCCCAACATGAGGAAGACAACAACAAGGCGCCGCCGCCACCTACGAATGCTTGCGTGACCGGCCTGAGCATGCTTCTATGGGGTCTTTGCATGTGTGATTACCCATCCGAGTAAGTTTGCCTACGTCATCAATTATAATCCGCACCACGGGAGATTTGACTAACAGCAGTTGAAGATTTACGCACGAGCCTGACGGCCCCTTTGTTTCTAAAAACAAGGCTGTCCAGAACCTATTGCTCTTGAATCTTGACAAAATGAAACAAAAGTTTGCTAGGTTTCGCGAAGCACAGAGGAACGTACAGAGAAATGTCCAGAAACGCCTCTCCCGGTTCTCGGAGCCAGCTGACGGTGATGTACCAGCCAAAGCCTCCGCTACGACAAAGCAAAAGTTACGGCCAGAGCCCGAGATTTCTAACCTCAACATTGCCCAGCGACTAGAGGTGATGGTCAAAATTATGCAATTCTTCAAGCGCTCCGAGTACCACGTAACGCCTCTTGTATCGCACATGATCCTCCGGAGCAACATTCTCCACTGTGTAGCAGCTATCATTGAGACAATTGACCCTGCTTCAAGCACAGTAAGCCTTTTGCAAATCGCAGCCCTGGACTGGGCTATGGCTTTGTATTGCGATGAGAAGTTGCGCGACCTTGTGCTGCTCCAATATGTCACACTGAATGATAAGCACCGTGTTAAAGCGACCCACGATTGCAACAAGCCACCGATCCTAAGCTCACAGGACATGCTTGGGTATATCCCATACCTCAGGAAGTCTATTGCGGGCCGTTTAATTTCCAAAGCTAAGCCTGTCGCTACGTACAATGGCAAGTCCTTGTCCCGAGCCGGCGAGCTATGCAAAGCCCAGGAACTCCCGCCTACGCACCAGTATCATACAGACCTTGGATTGCTAGCCAAGGACATGCTAGAAGAGTTTGGGGACAAGCTCCAGCATGATCTAGGGCTTATTGGCTTAAAGCGCATTCTCTACATGCGAAAGGTCACCAGGTCTGAGTCGTGGGGTTCGTGGATTTTCCAGGGCAACAATCAAGTCAACAAAGTGCCTGACGAAGACTTTGTCAAGGGTTTCTATTTCCCCGAAGGCTTTAAGCGCGAGTTTGAAGCGACCGAAGAGGCGACGCAGAGACTGCTTAAGGATATTACGCAGACGTGGCCGCGGCAGTTTATTATCCGGTACAACGAGGAGAAGCCAGACCTCATCCGGGTGCTTGTGGCTGGTAGAAAATGTAGCGACCACGAAGGAGGGCTGTTTGAGTTCCACTTTATGGTGCCCAAGTGTTATCCGTTGTACCCACTGAAGGCAATGCTGGGAATCCCAAATGGCGTCATTGAGAAGCCTTTTGGCGCTGATGTCTGCAACGAGAGTGAGTGGCTATCTTTTTGTTCTTTCAAAATAAGCGTTGTGTTTACCGGTACTAAAGATTGGCACTAACTACTAAATTCATGCTTTAGTCAACATGACAACATATGGCCAGACCGGCTCGATTCGTGATGACATCATCAAAATGGCCGAGGGGATCTTTAGGCCAGTCGAGGAAATGCCTGATGTCACAACAGGAGATACTGCAGCCATTCTCAACAGTCTCGCCCTAAGGTACCAAGAAAACTCGGCATTATACAAGTGCGTGGTGCATGGCATGAACAGATGGTTTGACGCGCCCGAAACGGGTGATTTAGGCGGCTTCCGTATTGCCAAAACCCACCCGGTCTGGGGTGAGGCTGTCAACATGTGGTTTCTCCTTAACAGCCGACAGCTTGCCCAGAAGGCATCCATGATTCACACGCGCCTGCTACGACCATGGAAAGAGTATGATTCGAATGCGAAGCTGCCGTCAAGCCTGACACCTGTACGCAAGGGCGTCATCAATACACAGATCACAGCAAGAGCAGCTGAGAGGCTGTTCAGGCTGTCAGTGGTGTGGGAAGCATACTTGAAGAATACACAAACACACACTACAGGCGCAAAAGGGGAGGTCGACGGCGTCGGCGTTGGTAGTCTGTTTGTGGGAGATGCTGCCGAGGATTAGCCAGTAAGCCGCTTGGATTGTCTAAGAATGACCCACCTTCCTACAAGCACAGCTTTCTGATTAGCTCAGCCGCCCTGCCTCTGTGCTTATTCCATCTTTTTTTCTTTGGAGAGGCTTGCGTCATTCTTCTTGTTCCAAGATGCGGAGGGGTATTTCTACACGGAAGTTCACATCACAACTGACTCAACCCAGCCCCAGACCTGTTAGAGTTGCACATACACGCTACCCAAATTTTCCTCCCGTTAGAGCTCGTCTATCTGGAGCTTCTTCTACTCCTACTCTGTCTTTCCCCCGTTACCGAATGGGCGCTTCTTTTTCAACTGCTTTTTCATCTACACCAATCGATATGGCTGACGCTAAGGAAACCGTGCAGAAGCTTATTGAGGGCGAGCCTGTGGGTAAGTACATGTTAAGCTTGTCGATTATTGCGTTTCGTCTACATGCCACTACTAATGCCGCCCTTCCGTGCAGTTATGTTCTCTAAGTCTTACTGCCCCTACTGTTCTGCTAGCAAGGACCTGCTTAACAAGCTAGGCTACGAGTTCAAGGTCTACGAACTTGACAAGATGGGTGAGCCTCTTATCTTCCCGTCCCCTGTCTTGTAAACCCCTGCTAATGTATATTTCCCTTTACAGCTAATGGCAGCGACATTCAAGATGCCCTTGAAGTTGTGACAGGCCAACGTTCAGTTCCCAACAACTTCATCAACGGCGAATCGATCGGCGGCAACTCTGATCTACAGTCGTTGCACTCGTCAAACAAACTGGAGGGTCTTCTTGTCAAGGCCAAGGCAGTGAAGAAATAGGCCGTTTTCTCTCACATAGTAATTCAAGCGTATTTTTTACAACTGTCACGTAGAGACTTTTAGAAACCCCTGCGAATTTCTATATGTAGTTTGCATTGATACACTAATAATACAAGGGCAAGCTAAGTAGCCATATATCTAAGAAGACAGACAGCCTGTCTTTTCCATCTCTCAACACACTTACACACTGCCAATTGGTCGTGACACCAAATCAAGCAGGCCCTCGCAAATGCTCTTTCGTGCTGACTCCGAAGCCACTGCACTGCCGCCCAGATAGTTCAGCCACAACATACGCGATACACGTTCGTCTTTGACCACACCCAGCTCGGTTCGGCTCACACCCAGCCCATCATCATACAAGACACGTAGCTCGCCATTTGCCTCACGCAGCAGCAGCAGTTCCTTTTGTTTAGGGACCTTGCCACGGTTGAAGATGCTGCGGAACTCACGCATGGCCTCACCGAACTCAGCATCTCCAAAGGCCCACTGTGGTGGCCCTCCAGGCCGCGTGCGTGCTTGGATTGCTCGTACGAAGCCGTCACGAAGGTGGTGGAAGTCGGTGTCACGCACGGGAATGATCCGGAATGCACTACGGATCTGAGAGTCTTGGAGGACCCGGTCCCACAGCTGGTTGCTAGCTGGCCCATCGAGGAGCTGTGTTTGGAGTGCAGTGCGCTCGGCACCGGGGAGGAGGAGGCTACGAGGCATGGCCTGGCTAGCAGCATCGGCCGAGGAAGACTCGCTTGGGGTGGTGGCGGCAATCAGTGCAGCGGATAGCCGCGGCAGATCGGCTGTGGCTACGTAGTAGCCGGCAACATACACCTGGATGCGCAAGAAGGATACAGTGCGCACGCCGAAGCCGACGAGCGAATACTCCATTCCATCGGCCATATTCAGGGTTAGCGGCAGCGCCGGAACGGTAGTATTACCCGTTGCTACCACTGCAGGGCTGGAAGGCGGCGCAATCACAGTCTTGCTGCTTTGCAGCGGATGGCTACCAGTCGGTGCATCCAGCGCAAATGCAGAGCTACCTCCCTGCTGATTCTGGTTCGCTAGACATAGCAGCGTGAAGGCCGCAATGCCGCCGAATGTGCCGGCAATCGCCGGAGTGCGCACGCTGCGTGGGCTGGGGCGGGCGCTCGACGTGAAGAAACGTGGAGGAGGGAGGCGGGATGAGCCGGTGCAGCGGATGGCCCGCATGGCAGTGCGAAATTGAGCATTCATTTTTAGGTAAATGATGGATGATAGTGGTGATGCAGAAGCCAAAGATGAAAGACAGAAACAACATGATGCAGTTTGGTTGAAGTGGATACAGACTAGGGTTACTAGATGACTTAGGGTCTATTAAAGTAAGCGCCTAGACTGGGGTTAGAATGTGGGGCTCTAGAAACATGGCTAGCATCTCGGCTGTTAGATTAGTCATTTATAACCTGATTACTGGGAGTCCACAGCTGCTAGTACGCTAAGGATTTTGAGTGCCGGGCTTTATGGCATCGCCACCTAAGGATTCAAGCTTTACTAGCCTGTGGGGTGAGAGAGTAGTGTGATGTGAGCAATGAGACTGGCGAGTGGCGCATATATTTGTATTTGCATATGCATATGTGTTGGGCATGATGCAGATGCGCGGTCGTTGGGCGCTTGGTCTCCCTAGCATTCCAAGCGTTGGCATCAGATGATGATTTATCTTCTGTCTCGTGTTTCCCAGGGTAATGTTTGTTTCTTTACAGAAGACATAACACGGTTGTCCTCAGCTGCTCTCACGTTGGCCGATACAATAGACCACGATGCACCTGCCACTTGACCGCGTAAGCTATATCTGCGCGTAAGTCCGTTCTTCTGAGCCTCTGGCTTCTACCGCTCCTGCTTCTCTGAGTACTAACCATTCTTCTTCGCTCTGTAGCCCTACGCCACCGCGCGCTACGGCACCCGGCTTCCACCAGTCGTGGCACTCGCACGTCTTCCATGCCTGCCATACCGCGAAACGAGAGGAGCGGACCGACCTTTCTCTTCGGGCCAAGATTGCTATTGAGGGGGCAATTATGGCGTTACCGGCGCCGGTGGTGACGGGAGGCTCGACTGGTGCGTCTAGGCCTGGCACTCCAACTAGGATCGGCATGGCTACTGCTGTGGCAGACGATGACGGAAATGTAGCGTCTTATGCTGGGTTTGCTGACCTGCTTGTTGCTGTTTGGGATGCTATTGATAACCCCCTCGTCCGAGGTGTGGTGACAGAGGAGCAGGTGCTCGTGTATGCAGAGACGCAGGAAAGAAGGGCGCCTAAAATGGGCGTGTAGGTGAAGCTAGTGAAGCTAGTGAGTTTTGTGTAGATAAGCTAGCAACGCTAAGCTAGCGCTCCGTTGGCTAGCCGCCAAGATAGGGGGCAGTATTTGGTTGGCTTCAGTGTGCTATGACGACATTGTGGTGTTTTGCTCTGGAAGACCGTGAGAAATGAATGACGGAAGGTGAGAGATGAAAGAGGCCCGTTGAGCACGAAGCCAAGCAACTAGTTAATGAATATCAAGAAGAGCTTGCTTTCCATGGGATTCTAGGTAGTTTTAGAATCTCCCGATTTGAAAAACTCATTGATGCTTTGATCAGGCAACCAGCTTCAGCATCCTTTCCTAGTTTTAGTAGCTCAGTCAGTTCATTGGTGCTTCAAGCAGGCAACCAGTATTAATCTGCTTGCTGTAGGCTTTATAATAACTGCCAGTGAAGCCAAATGCCAGTGAGGGGAAAAGTCTTTCTCTTCTTTTTCTTTTCCTCATGTCCCCAAGCTTCCACTGCAATAATCAATCATGCTTGATAAGAGTCCCTTCTCACCTACTCGTCCTCGTTTGCCCGCGTTGAAGAGAAAGCTCGACTTGGCTGAGCTTGATCAATCCGAGACTCCGGCTGAAATTGGGCGTGCTAAGCGGCTCTCGACCTCGTCCCTAGGCCTGTCTTTGTCTTTGCCTTTGAATTCGTCCGCCGAGTCGGACCCCACTGCTTCACCTTCGGTCTCCCCCGTCCCAGTCTTTGCTGATGTCTCTCCCAAGCCCTTGCCCAAGGCCCGCCGGCTGCCACGTCCGGCCCTTAAGAATACTCTGGGCATACAGGAGAACAGGTTGATGGCAAGCGCTGTCGATGAGATGCCCGCTGCCAGTGCTGTAAAAGAAAAGGAAAAAGCAGTTGTTGGCGTGACCCCGGTTCGCAATCGCACACCGACGCCAATGCCGTCTCAGCTGGCTGTCAGGGCCAAGATTCTGGCCGAGGACGCGCCCCCAGTACCCCCAGTGCCTCCGATCCCGAAGCTGCCGTCCGTGGCGTCTTTGCTCCGGGAATCGCCTGCATCGCCTAGCGAATCACGAAGACTTCCGCCTTTGCTGTCGTCGTCCGTTGGACAGCAGTATCAACAGCCACGACAGCCACAGTTGCCGGCTTTGTTTCCTGCTACAAGAGAGCTCGCACTGCCGTCGACAGCACCGGCTCAAGCCCTACAACAGCCCAATATTCCGTCCTTGGCATCTGAGGCTGAAGAGCCTACTTCGGCCACTCTTGCTTTGATGCCCACTGAGGAACAGCCCACTCTTGCCCCAGCTGCGGTTGTTGGATCTGCCGACCCTAGCCCGACAGCTACCTCCGGTCCAGTTGGTCCTGGAGGCCAGCAACACAACGTCCATGTAATTACCCCTTCGGGCCACAATGAGCCGGCTTTCCAGACTTTGGCGCTTGCCTCGGACGCCACTAATGACGGCGACACGGCTAGCGAGACAACGGCTGACTCCCGATCTTCCATATCAGAGATCCAGTCAGTCCCAACGTCGGTCCGCTCGGACGATGAGGAGGAATGGTATGATGGGGTGGAAGAGGTTATGGCGCTGCAGACAGACTCGGAAGATTCAGATGAGGATAGTGAAATCGGGGTACCGATCGACATGATGGCGAATAGCCTTAATCTCAATGGTAGCCTCAACAATGGCCCCAACCTTGGCAGCCACAGCAATATCATTTCCAGCGCCCGCAACGTTGGGATAAGCAGTATTTCTGAGATTCCGCTGCAGGAAATGCATGAGTTTGCTTTCAATGAGATCCCTGGATTCACGACTGCTGGGCTCGCCGAGCTGTCTAATGCCGCTGCCCTAGACCAATTTGATAATCGTGACTACGTTTTCGTTGCGGAAAATGCCTCGGACACGGCGGAGTCTGAAGCTTTAGATTTTGGGGACGATATTTCCGAGGCTCTCAGCTTTGAAAGCCGGTTTTATTTCCAACTGCCAGCCTACGTCCGGCTGTTTGGCGAGGCCATGGCTTCTCTCAACGAATTTGCTGAATCCTACCATGTATATCGCGCGACCCTCAAGTGGACTAATACTTTCCTCCCTAATTCACGCCTGACATTGCGTACCGTATTTCCCCGAGCCACGGAGGTGTCTGACACAAGCCGTGAGCTGGTCACCATCAACATTGCGGCTGCCATGCAGGCGGCAGTAAACTCTCTAGAGTCCGCAGCTGCGCTGTTTGGAATTGCCGCAGATTCGATACCTGTTCCGTCGTTTGGGATTGCCGATGATGCCGCTGGCATTGTAGAGAGCTCAGCTGTAGAGGACTTGGGAGACCATGCTATCGCCAGTCTCCCTGGCGATGGCAGTGGTGACCTCAACTTTGCCAGCCCAGCCACTGCCACGTCTGGTTCCAGCACACGGACGCCGACTGCACTTCCGCCAGCGGCCATGCCGGCCCCGGGAAATGCTGGAAACGATCCCCAACGAGCTATAACATACTGGCTCGTGCACCTGATCCTCCGCATTGAAGCACTAAGGACAAATTGGATCATCTTCCAATACAAGGATGACCTAACACATGATCCATCTGCGCTGCCGACCAGCGGCGGCTTCTTCCGCGAGGAAATAGAGCGTGTTCGCGGGATGACGTACGACGAAGCGTCAAGTCAGATGAACGATTTTGTGGCATCCGTGCCATCCATAATCAGCGAGTATCAGCGAGCACTAGGCGTGCTTTGATGGTTGACAGAGAAAAACTGTTGTCTGGTCTGGAAGAATTGGAGTAAAAAGCGATCACAGAACTTGAGGGTTATTTGGGGTTAATGGGTGGGGCGTTGACTAAGCAGAAGTCTGGTCTGGTGAGACAAATTTGGTTATTCTGTAAATTTTAACATAGAGCAAGGAGAGCAGGGAGAAAAGCGCAGAGTTGGAGTAGTTTGAATGCAGTTTTAAAGTTTGAATGCAGTTTTAATGTTTGAAGGTTAGTTTTATGTGTGTGTGTGGGTGCGCTCATGTACAAGATGTTGCATGTGTAGTGGTAATGCTCCTTGCCGTCTGTAGAAATGCTAGTGTGGACATATAGGGCTCAGTGCCTGTAATACAGAGCTTCGGACTCTATCTTGGCAGGTCGGGACAATGTACAGCATCCCTGCTTGTAGTACGTCTTCTTCTCACTAACCCCCCCACTCTGACGTTCCTTTCACTGCCTGCACCTCGGATCACCCTGTGATAGCAACTGAAGGGCTCCTCTTTAGATTGGACATCCCAAGGACTTTCACGTGATACTCGCTTGCTCTAGCCTTATGTGCTGCAGGACTACCACGCTCAATCTCACGCCACCCAATAACCAATACATACCTACCCCTTCACAAATCCTTACATTGTCTCACTGTCCTACAGTGACTGCACTTTGCCATGGCTAACGACGCCGCATCTGCTGGTTGTCCCCCAGAAACTACACCGCCATCTTCAAATCTGTGTGCTGTCCTGCCATTAAGCGCTTCGGCTGTTTCTCTACGTGATGCCCTCGAAGTCTTGCAGTGCGCACAGTGCGCCCGTATTCTGCGTGAGCCCATGACTTTGCCGTGTGGCCGCTCGCTGTGTCGGCGGTGTCTGCCACAGCCGCACACACGCCGCCTTGTTAGCTATCCGGCCATAGCGGAGCGCGAGGCCGGTATCGCTTGTCCGTTTAAGACGTGCCATAAGGAGCACGCGGTGTTTGACTGCGGCTTGGACTATGTTCTGGGAAAGATGGTGGAAATAGTAAGGGAGGGGCTCAAGGGCGCCGAGGTGGTGTATGACGGGGCGGCTCCAGAGGGGAGCGGACACAGTGCAGCACTGCCCAACTCTGACCACCGCCAACTCACTACAATCCGCGTCCTTGCGGAAACGGAAGAGAAGGGGGAGACGGAGATAGGCATAGAAGGTGCACCAGTCAAGACCGGCTCTTTAATTTTCTCCGTACATGGGACTCTCTTGCAGGCGCTTTTCCTTCTAGCCGAAGTGCATGGACTGCCCCGGATAGCAAAGCTCGATATCTCAAGCAGCTCTCCTCTACCACAACCAGAACCCCCTTCTGACTCTTCCCTACTGAACGCTATCGTGTCTCAGATACGCCCTGAGGCTGACTGCCAGGTTTGCTATGCCATCTTCCTCGACCCGGTGATGACGCCATGTGGTCACACGTTCTGCACTGTCTGTCTGCATCGTGTGCTAGACCATACTCCGCATTGTCCCGTCTGTCGCCGGAGTGTATCAATTGCCCCGCTTCTATCATCGATAAACAAGCCAATAAACCGCTCTCTGGCGCAAATACTAGAAACATTCTGGCCAGAATGCGTAGCCTCGCGACGCCGCGCAGCTATTCAGGAAGGCTGGACGTCAAGTGCGATCCTGGATTCTGACTCGGCGTCCTCGCTTGCCGCCGAGCGGGTGCCCATATTCCCCTGCTCTTTGGCATTTCCTGGCATCCCGTTCTTTCTTCACATATTTGAGCCGCGCTATCGGCTGATGGTACGTCGGTGCATGGAGGGTAGCCGCATATTTGGGATGGTGCTCCCGCGTTGGATGGCCGGAGATGGTGTGGCTGGCGGGTCCGAGAGCGAAGAGTTTGCGGCCTACGGTACGTTGTTGCGTATTTCCAAGGTCAGTTACTTTCCTGATGGCCGCAGTATGATTGAGACCGTAGGCCAGGGCCGCTTTAAGATCCGTAGCTACACCTGGGAAGACGGCATTGTCATGGGGGCTATCGAGCGGCTGCATGACATAGGAATCGCCGAGGAAGAAGCCCATGAGGCCGCTGATCTTAGCGCCGCATCTGCCCAGCACTACACCGTACCACGCTTTGCTGAGTACTTCCCGGCGGCGCCCGATGCCTGGCCACCCGCCTCTTCCCGCCGCCGCAGTCTGTCACGTGCCGCATCGGCACTCGAAGCTATCTTACCGCGCAACACCTCGGACTCGCCGCTGACCCTGACTGATCCGTTCTCCGACTTGCCGCCGCCGACAGGAGCCCAGCCAAGGCCCAACATTAGTGCAATGTCAACCGCCGAGCTACTGGACTTTGCGCGTGCATGTGCTGCGCACTTGGGTGGATCATCAAGCAGATTGGAAGACACATTTGGCCCGGCACCAGCAGACGCAGCGCTTTTTGCCTGGTGGTTTGCAGCAGCCATGCCAATGTCAGAAGACAAAAAGTACGCCCTGCTCAAATCAACAAGTGTACGTGAACGCCTGAAAATGTGCTGCATGTGGGCGCTTGAATGGGAAGGAGCCCGCTGGTCTGTCCCTCGTTGTGTGATCATGTGATGTGATGTGCTGCAAGTAGATTTGATGTTATTCTAGGGCTAGGGTAAAAGGAGAGCGGGATTTGGGGGGACTCAAGTTGGGAAACTGCCCCATTGGAAGCTGGCAAAAACCGAGTATTCACGTGAGCACTGATGGTGTCTTTGTATTTTTGTATTTTTGTATCTTTGTACCTCTGTATTTGTTTGTATGAACTAAGACAAATGCGCATGGAGACGCAAACGACTAGTGAAGCGTGGCTTTATTGATCTCTTGATTATAGCATTTACAGGATTATAGTACAGATGGGGTTGGGTTGGCACAAGCTGAAATCAGCTGTAATCTATGCTTGGTGGTATTACACGATGGCTCCCTGCCATCCTTGGTTCTTCCTCTACTTCCATTTCACACCCGCCATCCCCCGCCGTGCATCTAATGGCGGTTGAGATCCCTTGACCTCGGATGCACACTTCGGTCTCGGTCACGCTCCCGCTGCTCCCGATGGATGAGACTCCCATCATGTGGCACTGAGCGCTTAGGGTTCTTAAGGAACCAGTTCTCACGGCGTTGCTGTTTCTTAAGCGAACGAGCCGTTTCGGTCGCCTTGAACTCCTCCCACTCAGCCCAGCCGTTGCCTGTGCCGAAGTTGATCTTGTCAAAGTCAGTTAGGTATCGTGCTAGATTAGCCTTAACCATCTCCATGACAACTAGAGTGTCATCGCGCAGCATGCCGTCAGCAACCATGCTGTCAATGGTGCTGATGAGCCTGCGTGTAAGCATACTGGATGATACGATGCCGCGCTTGAGGTTGAGTGGTAGCTCGCGAGTGGGGGCTGCATTTCTGCCCGCCGAGCCCGGTACAGACTCTTCATGGTCGGGTTGTGTGATTCGCTGGCTGCGTTTGATCAAGTCCAACTGGCCTTCGCGGAATGAGTCTGCAGCCTTTGTTATCGCCTCTCCAATTGTGTTGCTGACTTTTGTATGAACCTTGAGAGCTGTGCGTTTGCGTATAATGTGGCCCCGATAGTACCGCTCGATTAGCTCGACATAGACGCCCATGCATGTCGGAGGCGGCGTGATCGCCTCTTTGACCATAATGTCTAGCACGAGACCAGCATTGGGCAGAGATGAGAGGTTATCCTTGTCCTCGAGACAGCCTAGCATGGCCGTAACAATGTCGTGGGCCCGCAGACCTGGCATGGCCTCCAGCGTCTTGACGATATTACCTGAATTATGGCCACGGCGTTGTGCATTGAGAAATGTGCGCCAGTTTTCGTCATCTGGCTCGATCTTGTGCTGTGCTGAGGATATCAGGAATTGCCAGTAGCGATTGGCCGAAGCAGTGCGGCGTTGAGTTCCAAGTAATCGCATCAGCATGGACAGCGTGTTGTTTCCGGGGGTAGCTAGATTTCCACCCTTTTTTGAGAGTGGCATCCGGAACTCAGCTATGACTTCCCGTTTCGATAGCTCATGGTCAGATAGACCATGTTCTTCGATAGAGGCCTCGCCTGAATTTGCCTCAGTGGCTTCGGGCTCCGCACCTTGTTCTGCGGCATTCTTGTTGTCCCGAGCAACAAGCTTCTGGTGTGCATCAATGGCCGCGGGTGAGACAGGCTTGCCGTAGGCCCGGATCTCAGCCTTCATGATGCGTTTGTTGAGCCGTTCTTCTTTGCGTACGGCCTGGTCTAGCCGCTTCTTTATGCGGTTTGATAGGATTTCTTCGGTTATTTGTATTGGCTGTTCTGGTAGCATAGATTCAGGAATGCTTTGGGTGGGGTCTTTATGTTCAATGGGATCCCCGTTTTGCTCTAGACTAATCTCCTCAGTGTCTGTGACTGTAGTGGCAGTCTCAGAGGTCATTTCGGTGGGACCAAGAGCTGTTCCCTCAACCGTAGCCTGAGCATCAGCGATATCTGTGGCTTTTGCGGAAGGTTCGGTTGTGGTGTCTGTGGCGGTTTCCGTTATAGTTTCAAGCCTGGCCTCAGTGGTAGCCTTAATCGATTCTTCTGAAGCTGCAGCTTCAGCTTGTGAAGCATTGCTAACAGGGTCTTTGTCGACATTGAGCTGTGTTGCTGCCTCTAAGCTGTTGTCATCTTCTAGCTCGAACTCCTCACCATTTTCCTGATCCTGTGGATATTTAGCCTCAATAGCCTTGCCCAGTTGCTCAAGGTTGTCAGGCCCGCCAAGGGTGTGGCTAGCCTCGTTTTGTTCCGAGGTTTCTGGAAGTTGTAGTCTGCGTAGAAGGCCATAGTTGGCGCGCTGCATCATGATGAGGTCGATATCCTTGACCATGACAGGGATTCCCATTGTTTGTTCCAAAAGCAGCAACACCTGGATCTGGATGCCCCAGGGACCCATCATGATTAGCCGGCCGAAGGCACAGACTAGCTTCTCCGTCATTTCGATCCGACCCTTGACCCAGTCCTCAACCACTCGTTCCCACAGAGACTTCGCCTTTTTTATCATGGGCATCACATGGTCTCGCAGATACTCCTCGGGAGTGTCCTGGGAGGTAGCAGTCATTTTGAGGCCTTCTTCGAGATAGTTGCGCATGGCGTTGAACATGATGGCAAAGGTGATGGAGTCTGGCTGGCGAAGGCCTTTATCAGCAGTGGCGGCGACAGCATAGAGGGATTCGAGATCGCGGCCACGCGCACACACTTCAAGCACAGCATTTAGGTGAATAGTATTGGGCGGGTTTCGCTTGTCATTGAGCATGGCGAGGTAGATTCGCACAGCCTCACGGATGGCGCGGGAAGTGTGTGTAGACTTGGCAAGACTGCTAAACATAAGGGTGTATGTCTTTGCGGAGGGATGTTGCTTTCGTTTTTTCATCTACGGCTGTTAGTATGACTCTTTATGGGGCTATGAAAGGCGTGAACTTTGGTGTAAGATAGGAGAAAAAGAATGAGCGTATTGCCCATAACATGCTTTATAGTGAATAGTGTTTCCGTACCTCGTTGAACAGCTTAATGCCGTGTTGAAGAGTGTCCCCTTCCAGGTAGTAACCAATCAAGTAGCCCCACGGGACCACAGTATTCATGTTCTTGCTCGCCACTCGGGTCAATCCCAAGGCATTCTCCAAGTCACCCCTCTTGATTAGACGATCAATCTCAGCGGATAGATGAAAAGGATCCTTATAATACATGACATGGGTTTTCCATGACCGGGTTTGCTCTGCGGTAGCTTCCTGTGGGCTTCGAGGGCGGGGCTTGGCTGGCAAAGCTAGGGTGTGGGGTATGGCAATGCTCCTCTCGGGCATGACCCAAGATGGCTGATGAGTCTCGCGGTCAAACTCAATACTGCGGGAGATTTCATGTTTGATTTTTTCGGATTCGAGGCTATCCGCCGAGGGGGAAGCAGATGAAGATGTGTTTGTTGGTGATTGTGACTCGGGCTGCGGGAATGAGGCTGAAGATGAGGTTGAAAATGACCGACTCTGTTGGTATAGCTGATGGACATTCAGTTGGCGCGTGCGTTCTTGAATTAGAAGATGGTGTAGATGTGAAGCTGCTGATTGAGCTGAGAGACCCCGGAGTGCGGCCACGGAGACGGCAGATTTCGGGGCCGAACACGGAGTGATAGGCCCTGAAGGGCGGAGAGAAGCCTCGGAAAGAGCACGAAGAGATGATCTATAGACCATCTTAACTAAAATATCATATGTAAAGAGTCAAAAAGAAAAGGAGGGAAGCTTCCCTGGCTGTGCATGGCAATGCTATCTCGGGCACAAAGGCTTGCATTGCAGACTGCAACAGGTGAAAAATTGGCTTATCTTATCGCATCTTGGTGGGATGGAACATGCGAGGCCGAAAGTGGGGCCGAGCTATTACCATTGCCACGCAACTTGAGAGCTAGCCACAAAGTGTGGCGTTAATCAGCGCGTTCTGGGGTCAATGACGCGTGACTTCCACTTTACACGTACACACGTACATGATAACCAGGGCGACGAGCTAAATTTGTGGAGCCAGTTTCTGCTTGTCTGTTACTTGTGTTGTTTGTCGTGAGACACAGAAGCTTTTTTTTGGCTAAGTTGTTCTCTCAAGTGTCGTTTAGCTCAGCCCTAAATCGAAGGGCTTGCTTGCTGTCTGCTTGTCTTGTCAAATTCCTATCCTGATATTTTTCGAACAACAAGTACTACATTCTTTTCTCTCTTCCTCTTACCGCGAGACGACCCTTAACAAACACACGCACATACACACGTAACGCTCACAACAAGACCTCCCCCCCCACACACAGAGTCGCTTCTCATCATGTCTTCCGCTGCTGCCCGCAGAGCAAAGCTAGAGCAGCTTCGAGCTTCCAGAGCAGCTGGAAAAAAGATTGCTCTCGATGTCGGCGAGGTGGATTCCTTCTATGAGGAGGTTGACGAAACTCAGTACAAGCAGATTGTGCGTGACCGCCTTAACCAAGACGACTTTGTAGTAGACGATAATGGCGAGGGCTATGCCGATGATGGCAGAGAGGAATGGGATAGAGAGCAGCCGCCCTATGACTATTCCGATGACGACGAAGCACTAGAGAGAGGCCGGCCAAAGATTTGTAAGTGAACTATAGGAGTAACTCACATTAGAGAGACTGGAGAGACTCTGAGGCTAACAACAACTACAGCAAAAAAGAAAAAGGTCGATGAACAGGCCAAGAGAGATGCCAATGACCGTGATATCACAAACTTCTTCAGCAAAGGCGCCGTGTCACGACCCAAGACCAAGGTGAGCTCGAGTCCGAGCCCAAGCTCAAGCCGGCATCATTGCTCCCCTAGCTCTCCCCTCACTGACGCCATGTAGACAGTCAAGACAAAGGATGACGATGACTTCATGGGTAACCTACTAAGCACAATCGACACTCCCATACCGGCCCCTATGTCCTCTCCTCGCCACAAAAAGCGCGAGCGATCCCCCACTACGGAGTTCCGCAAAGTTCGAGTACAGTCCCCACCAACTCGCATGGACCTTGACGACACCCAGCCCACGATCAAGCGCACTAAAATAACCGATGAGAGAGCAACTTCCATGTCCTCGCCACCTCTCCTGCCCATGCCAACACCCCATAAACTTAGTCATGATTCTGACGATGATTACAACGACCTGCCAGATGTCCCTGATGATTTTGGTATTGTCAGCGACCAGATAGCGGCTCCTTCTTCTCCAACGGCCAAAGTTGCCCTGCGCAAACAAATAAAACAGGAAACTAATAGTGATGATGACGGCGATTTTCTGGAAGTATCTCATGCTGGGACCATCAAGGCTCGAAGTGTCAACCTTTCTGGCACCAAACCCGTGCCCCCCCGGCCGATTATGAAGCCTATTCTCAAGCCCACACCATCTATCGCTCCTGACCCTCCCAAACTATTCAGTTCATCACCGGTCAAGGCAGATACCGCCTATGTCGATGCCTCGGCTTGGAACAATCTCATGTCCAAGTTGGATGTTGAAAGCTCCACTGCCCCTGATCTACCTGCTGCCGGCAAAGCTGACCCCAGTGATGTGCAGCTGGAGGACGGCAGCATCAACTTCTTTTGGACTGACCAAATTGAGCTTAGTGGTGCTCTGCACCTATTTGGCAAGGTCTTCAACAAGAAGACCAAGCAGCACATTAGTTGCTACATCAAACTCCAGGGTATTATGCGTATGCTCTTTTTCCTACCGCGTAAGATGCGGGTGGTCGACGGTCGCGAGACAGATGAGGAGGTTGGCCACCAGGATGTGTACCAAGAAATTGATAGCCAAATGACCCGGATGGGCGTCGATATGTTCAAGACCAAGTTGTGCAAACGCAAATATGCATTTGAGCTGGAGGGAATCCCGCGCGAGGCTGACTACTTCAAGGTCCTTTATCCCTATACCAAGCCTGCGTTAGATGCCAACCTAAAGGGCCAGACCTTTTCACACATCTTCGGCACTAACACCGCCATGTTCGAGCAGTTTGTGCTTCTTAAGAACATAATGGGGCCATGCTGGCTTAAGATCAAGGATCCTAACTTTACTGCCCTTCAAAACGCATCACACTGCAAACTAGAGGTGCTTGTTAGAGATCCGGATCTAGTATCGGTCATGAGCGATCGTGACGCTCCTGAGGAGCCCCCATTAACGATGATGTCTCTAGCCCTACGAACAATGTTCAATGCTCGCGACAATAAGCAGGAAATCCTAGCTCTTAGCTTCAGAGTGTACGAAAATGTGTCACTCACTGATCCCACACCTGCCCAGAAGCTACGTTCCCAGACTTTTACACTCGTGCGTCCTGCTATTGGACAGCCTCTGCCCATGGGCTTCGAGGCTGCTGCCAAGATGAGAAACAAAGGCCTGGTCAAGCCTATGCGCCAGGAAAACGAGATTTTGGCTTTTTTCCTTGCCAAGCTTGAACTCATTGACCCTGATGTGATCCTGGGCCACCAGCTTGAGGGCGTCGACTTTAGCATTCTCTTGAATAGGCTCCGCGAAAAAAAGACACCTACGTGGTCACGCATAGGAAGACTACGTCGTGCAGCATGGCCACCAGCCCTTTCTCGCACAGGCGGAAATGTGTTTGCCGAGCGGCAGTTGCTGTGTGGTCGCCTATTGTGCGATCTTGCTAATGATGCTGGAAAGTCTATCATGACCAAGTGCCAGAGCTGGAGCTTATCAGAAATGTGCAGCTTGTATCTGCCCAGCTCCAGTCATGTCGACAAGCGCCTTGAGCTGGACAATGAGGATGCCTTGGCTACATGGGCCATGCGTGACAAAAGGGGCCTGATGAACTATTTGGCCCATCTTGAGGCTGATACCTATTACATTGCTGCGCTAGCCATCCAAGTACAAATGTTGCCCCTGACCAAGGTGCTGACTAACTTGGCTGGCAATAGTTGGGCGCGTACTCTAACCGGTACGCGTGCAGAGCGCAACGAGTACATTCTACTACACGAGTTCCACCGCAAAAAGTACATTTGTCCCGACAAGCAAACCTTCAAAGGCCCGCCTACCAAAGTTGAAGACGAAATCAAGGAGGAAGAGGGTGCCTCTAGCAAGAAAAAGGACAAGTACAAGGGCGGTCTAGTGTTTGAGCCTGAAAAGGGCCTGTACGACCGCTACGTGCTAGTCATGGACTTCAATTCTCTATACCCATCCATTATTCAGGAGTTCAACATCTGCTTCACCACTGTTGATCGCTTCGCCGTGCTAGAGGATGAAGACTCAGTGCCCGAGGTTCCCAAGAATACCGACCAGGGCGTTCTTCCCCGGCTGATTGCTACCTTAGTACAACGTCGTCGTGAGGTCAAGAAGTACATGAAGAACAAGGACGCAACGCCTGAGCAACTGGCTACCTGGGAGATCAGGCAGCTGGCTCTGAAGCTAACGGCTAACTCTATGTACGGCTGTTTAGGATACACTAAATCACGCTTCTACGCCAGGCCTCTAGCTATGCTGACCACACACATGGGTCGGGAGATTCTAATGAGCACCAAAGCCCTAGCCGAGACTCACCAGCTCCAAGTCATCTACGGCGACACCGACTCTGTCATGATCAATGCTAACGTGGACAATGCCGCCGATGCCATCAAAGTCGGCGAGGCGTTCAAACGTGCTGTCAACGAAAGATACCGACTGCTAGAAATCGATATAGACAATATCTTCCGTCGCATCTTGCTACAAGCGAAAAAGAAATACGCTGCTATCAACCTGACTCAAAAGGACGGAAAGTGGGTTGAGAAAATGGAGGTCAAGGGTCTGGACATGAAGCGCCGTGAGTATTGTGCGCTGTCTAAAGAAATCTCGTCGCGCATCCTGGACAACATCTTGAGCGGACACGAAGCTGAGGTGGCTATTGAGCGCATTCACGAGTACCTGCGAGACATAGCCGCAAAAATGAGGGCTAAAGAGATCCCCGCTCAAAAGTACATCATCTACACCCAACTTGGAAAAGGTCCCAAGGAATATCCAAACGGCGACTCTATGCCCCAAGTGCAAGTGGCGCTACGTGACATTGCCCGTGGCAAAACAGTGAGACGGCTAGATGTCATATCATACATAATCACGGGCGATGAGTCTTCTTCAGATCCCCCGCCCAAGCGTGCCTACTCGTCAGCTGACGTTCTCAAACCTGACTCGGGCATGACGCCGGATGTTGAGTGGTATATGGGCAAACAGATTTTTCCGCCGGTGGAGCGTCTATGTGCAAACATTCGTGGCACTTCGACATCACAGCTAGCTGAGCAGCTGGGCCTGGACATCAAGCGATATGCAGGCACAAACTCTTCGTTTAGTGGCGGTGGGCTAGATCTGGAAGTCCATCCCCTAGAAAGTCAAATTCCCGACTCGACGCGCTTCGCCGACTGCACACGGTTAAGCTTGCAATGCCGCATATGCAAGACAAAGAATACGTTTGAAGGTATTACCGGCTCTTTGCAGCTAATATCTCCTGCTGGTATTACCTGCGGCAAATGCAGTAGTGTGTTCAGTACGCTTAGTGTTGTTGCGCAACTTGAGGCCCAGTTACGTGCGGCGACCGCACGCTACTACGAGGCTTGGCTCATTTGCAGCGATTCTCAGTGTGCCAACCGCACGCGTCAAATGAGCGTTTACGGTACTCGTTGCCTTGGCCCTCGTGGACTAGCACGCGACTGCCGCGGCGTGATGCGCTATGAAATCGGTGAGAAGGCTATTTATACGCAGCTTGTCTATTTTGCAAGTCTATTTGACGTCGACCGTGCGCGAAAAGCAGCAGATGCACCGAGTACGGGTTCTGCCAGAGCAGATTCAGGTAGTGTCGTGGATCGCGATGGGCCGATGAGCGATGTGAAGCGGGAGCAGATCCGCGCGCTTGTTGAGCAAAATCGCGTTCGCTTTACCACTATACGTGGTGTGTGCGACAAGTATCTCGAGAAGTGTGGGCGTGGCTGGGTAGCTATGGATTCCATATTCATGCGTTTAGGGCTACTCAAACCAACTTCGACCTGAGGACATGTATACGAACAGAGAAATGAGGTCATCAGGACAAGGAGAAAGAGAAATGATATTAGTTTCAAAGGGCGTTTTATAGGGGTTTGTCAGGCTGTTGTCGCCCCATTTTCTACATCGTAGTCATATAGTTCATCTTCCTTAGACCTTGAGTTGATAATGGTACCATAGTCTCTTCTGCCTACAGAATGAAGTGAAAGCATTTGCTGTCCCAGCTTGGAATTACGTTGCTTGTATATTTGTCAAGGACATTTAGCAGACAGGTACAATGAGGCGTGATACGGTGTCACGGATTAAGGAGGGGCAGATACAGAAAACCGGGACTAGCAACCAATCACGTGAGTCCACCAGTCGTGTGTGTAACAAGATCACATCACGACATTAATCTCAGAGGCGACTAGCAAGCAGCATGGCACACAGAACGTCACTTGCGGAAATAAAGGCACAGAAGGATAGATCAAATCAAGTAAAATGAGAGAAAACAAAAAGACTCGAACAACAGAAAACAGGAAACAGAAAACAGAAAGGAAAACCCAGACCGGATGCACAAACTAGAAAACAAAACGAAAAAGAAAAGCACAAGTTAAATACAGAAAAAAGAAGAGATAAAAACCCCGTTTAAAAGCAACAAAAGAACAAGCATAATGAGGACAGCAGAAAACAAAGTGAGAGAAAAAAAAAGAACAGAATGAAGTCAAGAGAGAAAGAAAAAAAAAAAAAGAAAACCCAACACCGCCCATCTAACATCAAATTGCTTTTGTCGTTGTCGAAGGTGAACAAGGAAGAGAAGGAGAAAGGGAAGAGGAAAATAGTGAAGATGAAAAGGAAGAGAGGAAAAGAAAATGGAAAATAGCAAAGAGAAACAAAAGAAGAGAAGAACCAGAATCAAAATCAAAAAGGGAATGGAGGAATGAAAAAGACCTCGATCTTCAGGACTCCTCGAGCGAGCGGAAAGAATGAAATACTCTCTGCCCTCCCTATCTCCCCTTTTCCTTTTTTTTCCTCTCCCCTTTCTTCAAAAAGAAAAAGAAGCCTGTAAAAAAAAATCCCAAATCCATGGACCTGCGTCCTTCCGTGTTCTGTCTCTTGTTTTTAATAAGAATTCTTCTCTTTTCCTTCTTCACTCCTCCTTTTTATCGCCCGTGTCAGGCGTGGCTTTGGCCAGTGCCGGAGAGGCGGCGGCCGACGGCGGCGAGCCGGGGTGGTTCTCAAGACTTGCCAGAATGTCAAACGAGTTGACACTAATGGGGGCTGACGTTCCTGTGCGCGACGAAGACGCCGAGTCCTCGTTGCCACGGCTCATCATCGTTATAGGGGCCAGCCGGGTACGGCCCGAGTTGCTGCGCGAAGAGGTCAACATGCTTGGTGGACCCAGTGTCGTGCTATGGCCGCTCGACCGCGTCGTCGCTGCACCACGCAGACGCTTAAGGTCATCCTTGCCAATCTGGTTGCTGTTGGCGTGACCACCGTGGCCGTTGCTGTACGACCGCGCATCACCGTGACCCATAGGCATACGTCCATGGCCGTGACCACTGCCACGAGTCATCTTGGCAGCCTCGGCAGCCTTAGCGGCCGCCGCAGCCTCAGCCTCCAGACGAACTTCATCCAGAGTCTTGGGGCCCTTGTTAACCTCCTTGTTCTTCCAGCCCGATTTCCGCAGATCGACAACGTCCATGAGCATGAATCTCAAACGGCTGTTCAACCCAGGGTAGTCGATCATGTTCTGGATGCGGTCGAAGTACGCACCCATAAGAGTCAGGTTGCGGTCAGGAGGGTTTGTGTTGCGGCTGTTGGCCAGCACGCCACCAATCGTAGTCAGCAGCTTGCACAGCGACTCGACAACGTGCTCATCAGGCTCGCCAGTGAAGTCCACCAGGTTGTGGATACAAACGTGCATGATACGGTCAGTAAGCATGCCCAGCTTATACACCTCACCAATGAACTGCACAAGACCCAGACCCCGACGCTTGGCAGCAGCGGCAGCATAGTACTCATCAGACAGTAGAGCAGCTTCACCAGCCTTGCCGTCCTCAATCTGTGGCATGTTAACCTTCCAGCCACGCTCGAATTCCTCCTGGCAGCGGTTCAGCAAGTACTTGCGGAACAGGGCACCACCACAGACAACGTTTCCGTTCTTGTCCTTGACACCGTCATCCTTGATCTCGTTGCTAGTGCTTTCGAGCATTCGCTGGCAGAACTTGGCGTACATCGAAGCCCAGTGAGACTCGTCAGTGGCCTTCTCGAAAGTAAGCTGAATGACCTGGCGTAAAGTACGACCATCATTCTCATCTTTGGACTGCCCAGCAATGACCAAGATTTGCTCGGAAATACGATCAAAGTTCTCGGGAGTCATCTTGTTCAGAGCAGCCTTGACTTTCCGCTGCACCATGGCAGGCTCCATGGGGCCATTGCCGGAAGCACTAGCGCCGGCGGCGCTAGCGTTAGGACCCTTCTGACTAATGCTAGTGGGCTTCCAGCCGGTCTCTGACACAACAATGGGCTTGATTTCGACACCAGCAGTTAGCGGCATCTGAGCAGCCTGTTTGTCGACCTTGGGCGGGCGGTTGCTGTTGTTACGGCCACCGCGGCTGCTGCCGACACGAGGAGAGTTTGGAATGTTGTTGCCGCTCATGTTGCGGTTAGAGCCGAAGCCGGCACCACGACCGAATTGTCCGATAGGGTTGGTACCTGCACGAGGCAAAATACCGTTAGGGCCACTCATGCGACCGCTACCAAAGCCGCCTCCGATAGGAGCACCAATGGGGTTAGGAGTACCCTTAGAAGAGCCAGTGCGGGGGGTTGAGCTCCGAGCTGAGCCACCCCGGTTGTGCTCTTCGCCAATGAGAGTCTTGACCTGCGATTGGAACTCAGTCGATGGCTGCTCAGTGAACACCGACTTGAACTGCAGAAGGAAGGCAGAGTCGTACTGGAAAGTCTTGCCCTTCTTGGAGACAGCCGAGTTCAGCGCAGGGTTAGGGGACATAATACCACTGGGATAAAGCTCGGAGTTCATCACGGTCAGGAAACGAGCCGATTTGAGAGACTGTAGAGCGGCGCTGGGCTGGGCAGGCTCGACCACCTTGTTGGAGTATGGGCCAAGATCGAGAGCAGCAGGCTTGCGGGATTTGTTATCGCCACGCACAGCACTGGCCAGGCTTTCAATCTTGGGCACGTTGGATTTAAGGCTCATAGAAGCAATCTTATCGACGAGGGAGGCCTCAGGCTTGGTCTCGGGCTTAGGCTGGGGCATCTCCTTGCCACTGCGAGCCATAGCCATGAGCTCGGAAACAGACTTGGAAGGGCCACTTTGCTGTTCGCGGCGCCGTCTTTCATTCTCCTTCTCTTCCTCAAGACGCTCCATCTCGCGCTCCTGCTCACGCAACTTGCGGTCCTCCTCCTCGGCATTCTTGGTCTTATCGGCACCCTTCTTAGCAGCAGCAGCCTCCTTTTCCAGGGCCCGCTTGCGGTTAAATTCGGCCTCACGCTCAGCTTCGAGACGCTCAGCCTCCTCCATCTCACGAATCATGCGTTCCATTTCGTCTTCTTCAGTGGAGGCAGCAGCAGCAGCAGGAGCGTCAGCCTTAGCCTTAGCCTCTTCAGCCTTAGCCTTTTCTTCAGCCTCTTTCTCGGCTTTTTCTTTGGCTTCCTTCTCAGCCTTCTCCTTAGCCTCCTTCTCAGCCTTCTCATTGGCTTCCTTCTCGGCCTTCTCTTTGGCTTCCTTTTCGGCCTTCTCGGCAGCCTCCTTCTCAGCCTTGGCTTTAGCGTCGTCCTTGGCAGGGGCTTCAGTAGCACCACGGCTAGTGAATTGGGCAATCTTGAGGCGAAGTTCCTCCTGAACCTCCTCGCGGCTCTTAGTCGGGTGAGTCAGAGCACCAGCTCTAGACGGGGTCGAGGAGACAACAGAAGGAGCTCTGTTAGAGGCAGCGGGAGCCGGGGAAGCCGGGGCCTTTACAGTAGAAAGGTCAACAGCCTCTCCCTGTGGCGTTGTAATGCGAATTGCGGCGCTCTTGGCCGGGCGAACGAAGGCGGATTTGGGGCCAGGAGTAGCGGGGCCACCAGAGCCGACGATGGGAGGGAATGTGGGGGTAGCGGCCGGAACAGGCACCTTCTCGGCCTGCTGAGATCCGGAGCGAGCCATAGGAGCTGCCTGAGCGCCAGGAGTGAAGGTAGGAGCGTTGTAGTTCGGGCCGTTGTAGCCAGGGCCACCGGTGGGGGGAACGTAAGATGGCATGGTGTAGTTACCGTAGTTGGGGACGCCAACACCGACGTGTTGGGGCATAGGATATTGTCCTGGCGGGCCAGGTGAGGGATAACCGTACTGCTGAATATTTTCGGTAATTAGCTTCGGGCTAGAGACTAAAGGGCTCTGCGATGGAGATGGCGGTCTGGATGCTTCTTCTCCATGCTGTGTAGATACCACTACGACGTCCATATTCAAAGTGAGACTGCTACTAGCAGGAACAAACCCTTTGGCGTGAACATTAAGTCGTATCTTGTTTTTGCGAGGCTGCAAATGTTTAGCACTAGCCGCATTGGCAACATCAGCATATGTGAGCGGTTTAACAGCGACATGTTTGGCAGGCAGTTTTGCAGGGAAAGCAGGCAGGGCAGGTTGTAACTTGTTTGATATCCCTTTTCTATTCCGTTTCACAGCAAATGGCGGCATCTTGGTAGTAGACTGGGCTTTCATGTTGCCATCAATTGCGTCGGGTGAAATGCAATGAGGTACGAAAGAAGAAAAAGACGGATGTTCATCCATCAGTAGTGGAAAAAAATAGAAAAAAGACAAAGTGTTCGATCCTGGCTCAACATTTTTTGCAGGTTTGAGTTGGTGGTTGCCCCGGAAGCTGGTATTGCTGCACCCTTTTCATTGCCTGTTGAGAGTTTACCGTAGAAACGCCAATACGACTACCGTATACTCAACATTGCTAATTTTTGCTACTGCTGCTCGTTGTCATGTCAAAGCTCAAGCCCTCGTTTGCTTCAGTTGCGACACAGGCTAATGCCGAGGACGCCCCAATAGAAGTCCCGAACTAACCCAGACAGCACACTTGTGTTGTACAAGATAATGTCAGGCCGAAACTTCACACTAAGAGCCACTTGACTCGAGGGAAGTTATCGGATATTGCTGCAGTTAAGGAGACTGCCAATATGGCATCGACTCATTCATTGTTTGGCTGTTGTTTGTGCTGCTATTACTGCTGTTCTTGAATGCTGTGCAGTAGTCATACTGTATATTCTTCAGGCCTTGACAAGAGCCCAAAGAAGACCAACTAGGTCGCTGTTTCTGTTTGTGCCTGAAGAGGCAGGTGAGAATGTTCAAAAAATAACGATCAAGTGAATTCAGTGAAAGGGTGGAGTGATGGTTTATTTACCGGCTGCATACCACCACCCATAGAAGGCTGGGAGTAGTACTGATGAGGAGGTGTCTGGGCAGGCATCGGCTGAGCGAGAGACGCGGGAGGCATGTTAGGGGTGCTCATAGCACTGTTGGATAGGTGAGGGCTCCGGCCAGGCTGAGGCGAGCTAGTAGCATGCATAGGAGGTCGGTTTTGGTTGGGGCCATGGCTGTGAGAGCCGGGCTGGAAAGGCATGCCACCCCGGTTGCCATGACCGGAGTTTCCGCGGTAGTTTCCGGGGGGGTAGCCCATTTGGCTGTTGTGGTGAGATCCACTAAAGGAGCCACTGCCACTGTTGTTGAAGCTGCGACCACGGCCGTGGTAGCTGTTTCCACTGCGGTGCTGGTTTTGCGAGCTCATGTCGCTTCCAGCTGCCGAGTGAGAAGATTCGCGGCGACCGTGAGAGCCGGGTTGAGTAGGGACCGGCTGGTTCTGGCGGGTGCGCTAAAGACAGGGGAGGAAAAAAGGAGAGAGTTAGTTTGTGGAAAATGCGGATAAGGACAGATGCGAGATCTAAAAAGAGCAAGATAATGAAGCACCACACCTAATGGACGAAGTATCCGAAAGGAGGGAAATTGGGGGGGGGGGGGGGGCAAAAAACGAAGGACTAGAAAAAAGGGGGAAAGGATGGTTGGGACGTGGGTGAGGGGAGGGGACAAGCCATTGTTGTGTTTTAAACTATGTGTACGCAATGTGAAAGAAACAGCGAAAAAATTAGTGTTGAGCTTACATCTTCGTTTCCAAGACTTCCAAAGGTCATTCCCGTCTGTACAACAGAGGGCGGGCGGCCACCACTAGAAATAGGGATAGCACCAGCAATAGGAATGGGCGATGGAGGAGCAGGCGATGAGTGCGAGGGCGGCAGCTGTTGTTGCTGCTGCTGAGAAGCAGAGCCCGAGCCAGCCTGCTTGCTGGGAGTGTTGTGCGACATGACAGGAGAGTCAAAGTTGCCAAACTTGATGGAGCTCTTCTGAGAATGGCTGTTCGAGCTGGCGGGTTTCACGTTTCCAGGATACGCAGCCGAGGAAGAGGAGCCATTGGCACCAATGGTAACAGAGTTTTTGCGAGAGTGCTCGCCTGAGGTAAAGGCGCCGTTCAGACCCTGAACAGTAGGGAGGGCAGGGGTGATTGGCAGGCGACCGTTGGCGGAGATGGAAGCCGACTTTGCATGTTGGTGGTGGGCTGTTGACGAGGCAGAGGAAGCAGGAGCGGGGTTGTTAGAGGGAGTCTTCTTCGAAGAACCAGCAGCAGAGGCGTAAGACGGAGCCGAAGGGGCTGCCGAAGTGGATTGCGCCGGGGTCGAAGATTGGGTAGGTGTCGGCGTCATTAAGTTGGTATTTTGGAACAGCGTCAGGTCCGCGAGGGCGACAACTGGCGCTGGAAGAGCTGAACGTGGGTGCGTAAGCGGTTTATTGTTTTAGAGGGAGAGACGCCGGGAACGAGCTTGTCAGATGAACAGAATATGATCGTGTCGTCGACAAGCAGAGAAGGGGGTGGCCGTCCGTGTGGATTTGATGGATCACAAGGTTGACGGGTCAAGTTGACAGTCTGCAGAGGGGATCGATCGGGCCAGGTTCTTGAGATGAAGACGTCGAGACAATGGAATGGAAACAGAAGAAATTCGCGGAGCGACGGAATTTTTCTTGAATGAACAGAGACGATGATAGGACACACAACACTAAAGTCGGGTCGAAATCTCAGAGAAGTAGAAGAGGGAGGAGTGGCGGTGAAATGGGCAAGCAACTACAGCAATGCAAGGCAAGCTGTTGGAGGGACACCAAATGTGGTAGAAGAGCCGTTTCTGGGGGGGGACGGATGCCGTAGACGTCTGTCTGGGTTTGATATTTATCGGACCTGATGACAAAGACAACAGTCGCTGTAGCCTTGTTCAATTCTCTTGAATCTATGGCCTGATAGACAAGAGACCGAGGAGAGGAGGGAGGAGAAGAAGTGAGGTTGAAGAGGAAGAAAGGAAGGGACAAAAAGCGAATAAAAAAGAACTACAGAGCCTAGAGAAGCCCTGCAAATTATTTTTTATTTTTTTTTCGGCGGGGGTATTTGTTAGTTGTGTCACGACAGGACAGAAATGATGCCAGCGAAAACCACTGACAAGACAACTGAGCCAGATGAAGAAGAGGGGAGGAGAAAAAAGAAAAGAGGAAATCGAGACAGAGGGAGGGACGAGGAAAATAGGAGATGTGAAATTTCGGCAAGGCGTAAGCCAGGAGTTGTGGTTAGTGGGAGAAGGCGCTGAGCAGCAGGGGACAGAGCCCTGTAGAGAGCAGCAGCAATAGCAGCGGTAACAGCAGCGCAGTTGAGGGTGAGACAGCCAGGGCAAGAGGAAGCAAAAAAGAAAGAACAGAGATTGAAGACCCACTTTGAAGCAGCAATCGGGCCAATCAGCAGACGCAAAACTCAGCAAGTCCCCATATTTTCTACCCACAAAATGGGCACCAGGGAACGAAAGAAGCAAGAAGAAAAAGTTTTTTTGGCCTCTTTGGCCGGGTACATCACAAGTAACCTTTTTGCGGATGTCAAAAAAGTGGGTATAGGACAGAGATAAAGCAGCAAGGCCTTGCTTACTGCCTTTTCTGTTCCGTATGCACAGCCCAACGGGAAGCCTAACAGCAGGACATGGACAGCGGCCTCAGGCCTGAAGGACAGAGATAGAGGGGGAGAAAGCGGGGGAATAGGAATAGAGAACACACACACAGATAAAAGAAGAAAAATTGAAAGAATAAACTTACAAAATTCAGGGATTTTTCTTTGGTCCCTTATTATTTTTTCTATCTGCTTCCTCTCTGACTTTCTAGTCTTTTGTTCTCTTCTTTTTTCCAAGCGGCTGCGTGCAGTTTGTGTGCCGGCCGGCCTTTCTGTTCTTTATATCGGGGACGGGAGGGAAACAAGGTGCTGGGAAATCTAGCTTCAATCAAGAAGAGAAATTCCGTTGACAATCTGACAAGCGGCCACGAAAACGACGGGCACGAAGAAGAGCGAGTTTCCAACGGTCGAAAGAAAATATATTCCAATTTCCTAGGGAGAAAAGGATAGAAAGAAGGGAGAAAGAAGAAGAGAGGGGAGAGGGAAAAGGTCCAGGATTAAGAGCAGCAGAAAAAAAAAAGAATTAAAAAAGAGGACCCCGAGAAATGGACATATAAAGAAGGATTAAACCCGTGAGAAAATCTGATAACGGAAAATCTTTCCCCTTGGCTTTCTCCTCCGGAAGATAACAGCATGCGCAGGAGGACGAAGAAAGGATAACAGTGTCCTCAGGAAAGGCAGAAGAGCCGCTCCATCCTTCCTGTCCAGACAACCCCCCCCCCCACCCCCCTCCCCCCCCCCCCCCCCCCCCCCCCCC